>JAODUO010001233.1:47500-100000 GCA_025642075.2 Ridgeia piscesae | reverse complement strand
CATCTTTCGCACAAGGCATCAATTTGCATTTGGTTTGAGCTATGCTATCTAATAAATCAATTGTTTTATGGATTTCGATATACTTAGTTAAAGGACGTATATTCGCTATAATATACAATGCCAACGGAAACATTTAAAACTCAATTGATACGTTATCCGGACCGGACAACACCTCTGAGTAATGATAACTTTTGATGTCCTAATGGTTGCTGGGCTGAATCACGTTAAATCGTTAAATCGACCGATTACATGTTGAGATGCCGCAAGACATCACTCATGCTAAATGAAAGTACACACGACTAAGCCCAGTCCACATTTGTAATTATTGTAAATTTTGTGATTCAAGCAAGATATTTGGCAAAAACTGAGTACAGGAACTCACATCCTCTCTAACTGTTTTCCTGATACATATTATTGAAGTAGTGGTGATGTAAAATCATTATAAAATAATTATCGTGTGTCCCACGTATGTGACATTTATAAATGGTAAGCAACAAGTGCAATGTTTAAAAAAAATGTTTGCTGCTTCTCAAAATTATATCCTCGACAATCACACAATCAACAAAATCGCTTTCATTTCTAGCTAACAATATTCCCTCATGAATACTTTCATTGCACTAAAATAGAAGTTTACATCCCTAGATGAGGATAGTAATGGCAGCATTACATACAACTTAGTACAGTAACTATTTTTGTGTTGTGTTGAAATTGGGGTGGTCACACATAAAACATGATAAGATAAGTACTGTGTGTCGTGTCCCTGGTGAATGAAAGTGATACCATATTTGGAGAAAAAAGTATCATGGTTTATCGTGATGTCACAAGGACTTCAGCATATTTTATAAAGGTTTTTATATAGCCATATCTTCAGCAATTTTGACAGGAGAAAGGTGTTACGGAAATGGTGAAAGGATTTAGAACAATAATTACATTTAAAGAAATTGTGACTTTTTCAATATTATCGCACATGTACAATCTTTGGGATTTATATGACGTGTTGTTTCACTAAGAACATTTCATGAATATATCTATCATATTATTAGTCACATAAACCTTTCGTGGGTTTGTTTTGTTGATGAAAGCCTGCATAACGTAGATTGCATGTTAAGATGCGGCAGGAAATGTGTCGTAAAATAATACAATTCTCAAAGTATTACAATAATGTTGACATGTTTTTAACAAGTATTATTTGTGACACAATGTTTTGAAATCTTTATGTACAGTTGCGTTAAAAATCACGACCCTTAGGAAGATAAAATATACATTTTATAAGGTTATAATGTATAAATAATGTTTATTATTATTACATCTTACACATATATTAACTATTGTATTATAGCTTACAGGCGACGATACCTTTAAATATTGATGAAAAAAACAGGGACAATATTTGGAGAATGATATATATTTATAAAATATATATATATATATATATATATATATATATATATATATATATATATATATATAATTTTTTGAATACATCAACATTATGGTGCAAAACGAACATTCAATGTAGAACAACCAGAAAAAAGCCAGAGACGAAAGTTCAAGGATTAAAACAACGATAAGGCCAGTTGTGTGTCTATGCTACCATAAATTCTGGCGAGAAAATTGGCGGATGTAGAGGTTTGAAATTGGTGGTGTATAAAATTTGAAAAAAACAAGCGGAAATATTGATTGATAAGTATTATGCTTGTGTTAAGGTTACTCATAAAGTGGTACTGGACATATATTGAGTAGTAGTTTTGGTTAAAGTTTATTAGTTAACAGTATTTTTGAACAGATTAGTATAGTGGGTGATAATAGGGTAATCTAGGCTTCGACAAATTGTAAACAAGATTGAGCAAATCTCTTTATTTGATATAGTATATAAGAGATAAAGCAATAAGAGTAACAACTACATATGTAAGATAAAACTGTGAATAGGTATCATTGTTATTAAAAATAAACAAGCGTTTTAGTAGGAAACCCTTGTTTGTTTATACAGACTGAACTTATTGTTCATGGTAGCATAGGTAGTAAATTGTTTATAACATAAAGTGTGCTGCAGTTGCTGTACACAATAAACAAACAGTCTTTCTAAAGACTAAGTTGGTTTAAACTAAGAGTTGATTTTGACAAATTGTAACAGTCCACTTTCCAACACCCTAAACATTGGAACGTAAACCCTTCCTCCGTTGTCTCTGACCAAGTTTTTCCGCACCCCGATACGGCAAAATCCACCAAGCTGTGGCAGTGGTTACACACCAAGTGCCTCCTTGCCTTTACTTGCCGCTTGCCAGGTGCCATATTACGATTTGTCAAAATCAACTCTTAGTTTAAACCAACTTAGTCTTTAGAAAGACTGTTTGTTTATTGTGTACAGCAACTGCAGCACACTTTATGTTATAAACAATTTACTACCTATGCTACCATGAACAATAAGTTTAGTCTGTACTGGTACCTTTCCCTAGCGGAAACGTTGGACACTACCTATATAAACATACAAGGGTTTCCTACTAAAACGCTTGTTTATTTTTTAATAACAATGATACCTATTCACAGTTTTATCTTACATATGTAGTTGTTACTCTTATTGCTTTATGTCTTATATACTATATCAAATAAAGAGATTTCCTCAAATCTTGTTTACAATTTGTCGAAGCCTAGATTTCCCTATTATCACCCACTGTACTAATCTGTTCAAAAATACTGTTAACTAACAAACTTTAACCAAAACTACTACTCAATGTATGTCCAGTACAACTTTATGAAAAACCTTAACACAAAAATAATACTTATCAATCAATATTTCCGCTTGTTTTTTCAACTTTTATACACCACCAATTTCAAACCTCTACATCCGCCAATTTTCCCGCCAAGGGATACCATCGGGATACGTTATTCTAATTCGTCAACACATTTTGAATCTGACAACATTGAGCTAATCTCCATCCGAACAGGGACACTTGGAGTTTGTAAGTTCACACTTACTTTCACAGAAAAAACCTATCGCGTATTCACCGCACAAGCATCTGACCCCTTTTTTGCCTTGTGATTTGCAGAATCCGGCGTTTTTACAGGGTTGATCGGAGCACCGATAATGCACTAAATGACAAAAACATATATGTTTCAATTTTGTACTGCGCTTATATAATTATTAAACATATAATTTGCACACATATACAAACAAACACATACACACTTACAAACACATATACACACTTACAAACACATATACACACATACACACACATACACACACATACAACACACACATACAAATACACACATAACACACACGCGCACGCGCACGCGCACGCGCACGCGCACGCGCACATATACACATACACATGCACATGCACATGCACATGCACATGCACATGCACATGCACATGCACATGCACATGCACATGCACATGCACATGCACATGCACATGCACATGCACATGCACATGCACATGCACATGCACATGCACATGCACATGCACATGCACATGCACATGCACATGCACATGCACATGCACATGCACATGCACATGCACATGCACATGCACATGCACATGCACATGCACATGCACATGCACATGCACATGCACATGCACATGCACATGCACATGCACATGCACATGCACATGCACATGCACATGCACATGCACATACACACATACACACACACACACACACACACACACACACACACATACATACACATACACATACACATACAGATACAGACACACACACACACACAAACACACAAACACACACATACTATATGCACACATACATACACACATATACAAACACACACACATAAAAAACCACCTACAAACGTACACAAATATACACATATATATATATATATATATATATATATATATAAATGTATGCATATGTATGTATATGTGTGTATGTTTGTGTGTATATATATATATATATATATATATATATATATATATATATATATATATATATATATATGTGTGTGTGTGTATACGTGTGGTGTGTTGTATGTTTTTGTATGTGTATGTGTTTGTACGTGTATGTATGTATGTGTATGTGTTTGTATGTGTGTGTATGAGTTTGTTTGTGTGTGTATGTGTGTGAATGTGTATTTGTATGTTTGTGTACGTGTATGTGTTTCTATGTGTGTGTATACATATATATATATATATATATAATATATATATATATATATATATATATATATGAATCTCTCGTATCATATATATATATATGCATATGTATATATATATATATATATATATATATATATATACATATATATTTTTCTTACTAAGCATAAATATGTTATATTTGGCTAACTTCGATTGACCTAAGCGAATAACCCGGGTACCACCAGCGCCAGTAGATCATTCATGATAATTTGCTCACGTGACCCTTCTTGACAGAGATAAAAAAGGTGAATCTTGAAGACCTTCTACTCGAGGCTAACGCGGTTTCGTGAGGATTTACTCGAGTAATTGACGTATTAGCCAATTGGAAATTAAGCCCCTACTGCATTAGATACAATCATTTATATATGCAAGTATTGTTATTATGTTAACGTCACTACTTTCTATGTAGTAGTATATAAGACCAAGAAGATGAACATCACAATTTACACACCGAACAACTAATTACTTTATTCAAAGTGGTTTATCTCCGTGATCACAATCATCGCTGTTCAGTTGTATTAATCTCGTAGTACTGCGTAATCAGTGTAAATCACCATAAACGGGATACCTACCACGTTAGGGTTACGCAAATAACCTGAGTAGGCCAATCGAAGTCGGCCTTTGTATTCTAAATATATTTTGTGTTCTTGGTTACCCGGTGCATATTGTTGGGATATACCTATACTATTCGGTGGGTACGCTATCTAGTTATACAAAATAAATATACAAAGTAATTTTCTCGGTGACCGAGGAAAAGGTTAGACTTATCCAAATATCCATATAAAAGTTGAACATGTGTGTTGTGTATTGTAGTTGTATTACTAAGTACAAATACATCGTATACCATTAATTAAATTGCCAAACAAAGCTTTCAACAAGATGATATGGCTTGTTAGTCGTTGTAAGTCCAACTACAAATCAAGTGGTACCATTATTCGTACCTGGACATCGCTTATTTACCCGGTAATAAACATAAACACCGGGATGTGTGTTGGATAAATCTTTTGTACTGTGGGTTGTATCGGTTGTGGTAATGCACTTGTAAGCTTTCGGTAGATAGAAGGCAGCGACGCAACGAACATATCCCAAGCACTGCTGGAAGCATTCCGATTGTTCACGCACGTTTTTGCGCGTCTTGATTTCATTTATCTTTTGCCATGTCATATCAAGAATCGTCGTCGTGTCATCAGTGCATGTCGCTATGAACATATCAAGCAAAATGGTATTCAGAATACAACAGCTACAGCGTTCCGGTTTCTGTCTTTAAATATTTTTTCGTGATCGACTTTTACATTTTCGTGGATACACGAAGTAGAGCATTTTTAATTGTGTGCACAGCTGTTGAAGTGTGTGTAATGTAATGTAATGTAATGTAATGTAATGTAATGTAATGTAATGTAATGTAATGTAGTGTAGTGTAGTGTAGTGTAGTGTAGTGTAGTGTAGTGTAGTGTAGTGTAGTGTAGTGTAGTGTAGTGTAGTGTAGTGTAGTGTAGTGCAGTGCAGTGCAGTGCAGTGCAGTGCAGTGCAGTGCAGTGCAGTGCAGTGCAGTGCAGTGCAGTGCAGTGCAGTGCAATGCAATGCAATGCAATGCAATGCAATGCGTGTGCGTGTGCGTGTGCGTGTGCGTGTGCGTGTGCGTGTGCGTGTGCGTGTGCGTGTGCGTGTGCGTGTGCGTGTGCGTGTGCGTGTGCGTGTGCGTGTGCGTGTGCGTGTGCGTGTGCGTGTGCGTGTGCGTGTGCGTGTGCGTGTGCGTGTGCGTGTGCGTGCGCGCGCGCGCGCGTGTGCGTCTGAATTGATTAATTTATGGTGCACGCTAACCACCTCACAGGAGAGGATATCAAGTCAAATAAAATAAAACAACATTTTATTTCGTAACAACAAAATTACATTCTACATAGGCAAACAACAAGAACTGTATGATTATATTATGGTCACATGGCACATTTTGTGCCGTTTCCTGTGACCCCAAAACATAAACTTCGAAATATATATATATATATATATATATATATATATATATATATATATATATATATGTATATATATATATATATATATATATATATATATATATATATATATATATATATATATATATATATATATATACTTTATCACGTACACTATTTGCATGACAACGGACTTGGGGAATTTAAGAAAAATAAAACATAAAAAATGTTTGAAAATCCAAACAGTGTGTATTTTTAAATGAAAACAATTACTTGCACTCTACACATCTGGGATTTAAGCAATGTAAGATAGGTAGATACATATTGTTTAGATAGTACATATTTGAACTTATGTCTCGGTTTGAAGTTTTGAATGTTATAATTAAGGTTATTCCATAGTTCTATAAAATGATGTGTTTAGAGGAAAAGTGAGTTCTGGGCGTAGTTGGTTATGTTGTCTCGTAATTGTGGTGTTATTGGCTAGATTATTGTTTGGTATATACTGTTCGAAAGATATAGGCAGTGTATTATGGTTATAATCATACATAAATAATGTCCATTCGGAAGCGGTGTACATGAGTATGTATACATGAGAATTATAATATTAAGTTTGGTAAGGTAAATGAAATACATAAAATATTTATAAAAAGTAACAGTAATAAATAATAAAATAAATAAGTTAGCTAAAGATAATTATTAAAATAAATGGTATATTGGTAATACAATAATGAGTATGACATTATGTAAAATTAATGTAAAACATGTACAAGATAATAAATATGTAAAATAAAAAATAAAAAATAAATAAAGTGACAGGTGTCTATACTTCATACACAGCCCGGAATAGGTGGGTTTTCAATAGTCTTTTAAAAGTCACGATACAACAGGTTTTCTTCTTCTCGGCAGGGAGAGAGTTCAACAGTCGTGGACCTGCTACTGAAAACATTCTATCACCGTATCGGCTGCGAGATTATGGCACGTAGAAGTCATTGTTTGTGGTTGAGCGTAATACTCTCGTAGCTCTTTGTTCAAGCAGGTCGGTGATGTAAGGTGGCGCCAGTCGATGTTGTGCACGAAACACCAGAAGCAGGATTGAGTACTGCAGTCGTTGTTTCACCGGGAGCTAGTGTAGTTTCATGAGAACTGGTGTAATATGTTCACATATGTGGCAACGGACCACTAGTCTAACGGCAGCGTTTTGGACTCTTTGTAGCTTAGATATTACGCACTGTGGGAGATCATACAGGAGACAGTTCGCGTAGTCAATTATCGATATAACAAGAGAATATACAAGGCGGACGGCGGCTTTCTTGCTGAGACATGATCGGGTCGATGCAATGTTCCTTAGATGGTAGTATGATATACAGCAGACATGCTTAACATGGCTGACCATTGACATTTATGTGTCAAATATAACGCCGATGTTTCAGCCAGTCGGATTTGGCGTTATGTCACTGTCGTCAATTTTGATCACGGTGATGTGATTCGCTCGATTGTTACGTGATGATAGCACAAGTGCGACCGTTTTGTCGTCATTCACCTTTAGCTGATTGTCGCCCATCCATGCACGAACATCCTTTAAGCATTGCTCAATTCGGCGTAATGACAACAATCTGTTAATATATGTCATCTCAAATGTTATGTATAGCTGGGTATCATCAGCGTGTAGGTGGAAGGATGTCATCCTGTACCAGAACAAGCGCAGTTTCCGTCGAGTGATGAGATTTGTAAACTGGTTGATATATTTCAAGTCGATTGTTAGCAGTCATGTGATCAAGCAGGCAGCGTGCGACATACCTTTCGAGTAGCTTTGATATAAAAGGTAGGTTTGATGTTGGTCGATAACTGTTCATATTGTCCTGATCGATATTGGCTTTCTTAGGCACAGGAGTGACATTGGCGTGTTTCAGGCAGCACGGAACAACACTAGATGCTATGGAAGAATTGATGAGTTTGGTTATGAATGGTACTGCCTTATAATTCACGTACTTTAACAGCCATGTAGGTAAGGTGTCAAGCATGCAGGATGTTGTAGGTGACTTGATGAGCAAACTGTGGATGTCAGATGTCGTCGCAGTTGGACACAATTCAAGTCGTAATACCCATGGCGGTGAATGGTGGTCTCTGGTCGAGGACGAGGCGAGTGTGGAATGGGATTGAAATGCCACACGAATCGTCTCAATGAAGAAATGATGTCTCGATGAAGAAAGCGAACAGGTTAATAATAATTAAAAAGGAGGCATATATTAAACTATGAGTTAGGAAGTAACATATTATAATGCTGGAAACTGGTCATATGATATGTACTTCGTTCGATGTATACAGATATATGTGCCATGAAACATCTAGTAGCGATGTTATGGGGAAACGAAAGAGTTACTCTCTCACAGAAATGGCATATCAAGACTGGTTTTATCATATTTGTATATATATATATATATATATATATATATATATATATATATTGTGGCTGGGGATGAATTGTCAAATGTTTCAGTAGTTAGGTTGGATTTGTGGACATTATAATTTAATCTGTGTTTACGCCATACCATTAACCAGGGCCACATTATGTTACAAAGTGTATTTTTATTTATTCTTTGTTGTTTTCTAAAAGTTGTCATACTTCTTTAAAGGCCTTTGCCGAATACATAAGCCAAACCTAGTTGACGTGAGCCATCTAGTTCGTTGACCTCGCTGTGACAATAACTAATTCATAGAAAACGGTCCTGCTTGACCTCTTTGTAATACACCACGGTGTCTGAGCGCCTGAAGGCTCCATACTATTATACTAGGTAGTAGTAATAATAATAATAACTTTATTTGTATACTACATCCAAAGCAGTCCTCGTTTTAGACGTATGTACGGTACAACATTCGATATTATGAAATATAACACATAATTAATATATTTAAATCATAATAATAATATAGGTAAAATAAAAAATCATCGAGAAGAATATTAAAAACATACGTTGAGAAGAAGGTTAAGTATTATTACACACCTGTGTGTATCAAACAAAACATTAGTGTTCGCAATCGGTATTGCTTTGATTAATACTTGACTGGACTGTTGTAACTCACTTTCTATGTGTGCAAAATTGTTTATCACGCGTGGTACTTAAGGCCCTCCTTTGCTCACCACCTACTTAAGAAGTTACACTGGCTGCCAATTGTATACCGAATAAAATGTTACACACCGTACTCTCTCTACTCGACTACCGACATAATTAATTAATCTGCTACATTTCTCTGATATCTCTAGGACCCTCACATCATCCGTTTACAAACAACATTTTGTTAATAAGACTAAGCTGAATATTGGCAAACTTGCTTTCTCTTTGGCTCTGCCAACAATTTGGAATCAACTCCCTATTACGATTAAATGTTCTGAAATTATAGACACCTTTCGTAAATAACGGAAAACATATTTCTTTGAAATTGATTTTCCACCTTACATTTTCTGCCTGTCCAATAGCCAACTGATTTTGTTTGTTAAGCCTCTGAGCTTGAACGTTTAAAGGGTATCGGCTCAATATTTTTACAATTATTTTTGTTAGTAGTATTCATTGTAGTAAACGATAATAAAGCATGAATTTCTTTATAGTAAATTGCTGTGATCACTGAGGTACATCATAATAAAACGCAATATTTACCATACTAAATTACAGTAAAATGTAATATTTCTAAATTATGTTAAAATGTGGTACTTACTAAATAAATCGTAATAACATGTAATAATTACCATAGTAACCTGTACTGAAGCATGGCAAAATGTAGTATTAATCATAAAAAACCATATAGTTTATACTGCAATAAAACATAATATTCACTGTAGTAAAACGCGGTAAATATACAGCTAAATATGTAAACTACATTAATTATTACTGTAGTGTTTTATTGTAGTAAACCCCATTTTACTGTAATAAACCATAGTAAATAATGTTAGCAGGGTTACAAACTTATCGAAGGCTAGATTAACCAATTATCACTTACTTGACTAAACTGTTCAAAATAATTTTAACTTTAAACAACACTACTGTTCATTATATACCTGTACTACTTTATGAATAAGATAAATGCAACAGAACTACAGGAGGAAAACACAAGAAAAGAACTGACAAATATCAAATGCTAATGTGTTACAATTGTAACACCAATAGTAATCAATGGAAGAAATTACGACCATGCAAATGTTAACAGGTTATAAAAAGCAGAAAAAACATATGCACGTCTAAAAAAGTAAACCAAGTAGTGAACGAAACGAATATATTCTTTGCTCTGTTTGAAAATACTGTTTTCTTCCAGTGAATAGATACATCCAACAGTACTACAGGAAGAACAAATAAGAAAAGAACTGACAAATATCAACCCCAAAGATAGCTCCCGGTCCTGGTAAGATTAGTGGTAGAAGTCGGATGGAGTGTAGCAGAGAATTTAATTTCTCCCAGCAGTCGATAGACGCACACACACACTGTGCCGTGTCTATTGAAATCGTCCTGCACTGTTCCAATTGTAATACGCCTTGTCTATCTTAGATCAATGACCATCGTGGCCCTCAGTTCCTTAGTGATGACATACTTGGAATAATTTCTCCTACCTAGTATCTCCACGGAAACATCATTGTTTCAACATACTCATCAGCTTCCCAACAGGCGAAACAACAGAACCGACATTGTCATTCTCACACTTGCTCGCCATGCTCAGAAACCGCTGGATATAGCCAACACTTGATAAGAGCCTTAAACAAAGTATATATACAATTGACTGCGATTCGAACTGAATCCAAACTATCTCCATGAAGAAGAACGCAGAAATTGGGGAGAGATAATTAAATGGAAAATGGGAGTGACTACAATAGGGAAACGATCATGAACTGTGCTGCGTCTGTGAATACGACAACTTGTATTAACATGTTGACGAAAATGTACTTACATTTCTACTACGTGAATTTTAGATAAAGTTAAATGTTGCGTAATATTACTAGATATGACCTGGATGATATGCACAATATATGAATTACATATTGGTATTATCACAATTACAATATGTTCTATTTTTAGCTGGAAAAAAATACAAATACTATCAATGCATTTAAATCAAAATACATAAACCGTCTATTTACACATATGTTACTGAAGAAATGTGATTGTTATAATACTGAAATATGCTATTTTAATATATGTTAACTGCTTTGTCTTATATTTATATAATACTATGTATTAATTTCAATATGTATACAAATGCACGTGTGTCAATTATAATATGTCTACATTAATAAAAAGGAGATGTCTGGGATAAACTTACACAAGAGTCAACGACTTGCTATTTGCCATTTCAAACATTGTGTGTACACAAATATACGCATGTATTTTGTATAATACAGTCAATGTTTTGAATAAGGAAATTACTACTATTACTTATATGCATTATATATGAATTACACAGATAAGTGGACATACATATTTAAATAATCTAAGTAACATTGACATGGAATTAAAGAAAGACGAATTGGTAGTACCTGTTGTATGTATTTGACCTGTTGTGTGTATCTGTTGACGAGGGTCGTTGATTTCAGGTTGCACGTCTTCTGCAATTATAATACGCCTACTTTAATAAGATTGTCTGGGATAAACTTACATAAGAGTCAACGACTACCTGTTGCCCCTTCAAACATTGTGTATACATACATATACGTATGTATTTTGCATAATTTAGTCAATGTTTTGAATAAAGGAACATCTACTATTTCTTATATGCATTACATGTGACGGACACCGATAAGTGGACTTACATATTTAAATAATCTAAGTAACATTGACATTGAATTAAAGAAAGACGAATTGGTAGTACCTGTTGTATATGTTTGAACTGTTGTATGTATTTGTTGGCGAGTGTCGTTGATTCCAGGTTGCACGTCTTCTGCAATTATAATACGCTTACCTTAATAAGATTGTCTGGGATAAACTTACATAGGAGTCAACGACTTCCTGTTTGCCCCTTTAAACATTGCGTATACAGAAAATACGTATGTATTTTGTATAATATAGTCAATGTTTTGAAGAAAGAAACTACTTATATTACTTATATGCATTATATATGAATTGCACATATAAGTGGACATACATATTTACATAATCTAAGTAACATTGACATTGAATTAAAGAAAGACGAATTGGTAGTACCTGTTGTATGTATTTGACCTGTTGTATGTATCTGTTGACGAGGGTCGTTGATTTCAGATTGCACGTCTACTGCAATTATAATACGCTTACCTTAATAAGATTGTCTGGGATAAACTTACATAGGAGTCAACGACTTCCTGTTTTCCCCTTCAAACATTGTGCATACACAAATATACGTATGTATTTTGTATAATGTAGTCAATGTTTTGAAGAAAGAAACTTCTACTATTACTTGTATGCATTATATGTGAATTACACAGATAAGTGGACATACATATTTAAATAAGCTAAGTAACATTAACATTGAATTAAAGAAAGACGAATTGGTAGTACCTGTTGTATGTGTTTGATCTGTTGTATGTATTTGTTGGCGAGTTTCTTTGATTTCAGGTTGCACGTCTACTGCAATTATAACATGCTTACCTTAATAAGATTGTGTGGGATAAACTTACATAAGAGTCAACGACTTCCTGTTTGCCCCTGCAAATATACGTATGTGTTTTGTATAATATAGTCAATGTTTTGATTAAAGGAACTTCTATTATTACATTATATGTGAATTACACAGATAAGTGGACATACATATTTAAATAAGCTAAGTAACATTAACATTGAATTAAAGAAAGACGAATTGGTAGTACCTGTTGTATATGTTTGATCTGTTGTATGTATTTGTTGGCGAGTTTCTTTGATTTCAGGTTGCACGTCTGCTGCAATTATAATATGCTTAACTTAAAATAAGATTGTTTGGGATAAACTTACATAACAGTCAACGACTTCCTGTTTGCCCCTTCAAACAAAGTGTATACACAAATATACTTATGTATTTTGTATGATATAGTCACTGTTTTGAATAAAAGAACTTATCTATTACTTATATGCATTATATATGAATTAACCAGATAAGTGGACATGTTTTTAAATAATCTAAGTAACAGTGATATTGAGTTACAGAAAGATGAATTAGTAGTACCTGTTTTATATATTTGACCTGTTGTATGTATTTGACTTGTTGCATGTGTTTGACATGTTGCATGTATTTGACCTGTTGCATGTATTTGACCTGTTGTATGTATTTGACTTGTTGCATGTATTTGACCTGTTGCATGTATTTGACCTGTTGCATGCATTTGACCTGTTGTATGTATTTTTTGGCGAGTGTGGTTGTTTTCAGGTTGCATGTATTCTGGCCAAACACCTTCTATTACACGGTGGCGGTAATCCAGTATAACAATTCATCAATTAAATTTCGATTATTTAATGCGTAGCTGACATCAACAATTCATAAAAACGGATTTAATATATCCGTAAGTTTGTGTTATATTGACGGGTATGTTTGAATGTATTTGGGTGTGGGTGTGCGCGTGCAAGTGTGTGTGTACCTGATAATATTTATATTTTTCATATATGTACAATTGTAAACGTGAAACATTGGGAATACATTAAATACTGTAATCGAAATGCAATAATCACATTCTTGCATTTGCAACATGTTGTAGTAAAGGCAGACAATCTGCCAAACACAGTCTCACTAGTAAACATGGCGACAACATAAACTGTTAACATGTCGAAGAAACACATACAATTGTGGGGACATTGTTTTCTAATTCGACATATTTGATACATTCTGTCAAAATTCAGGTGAACTCCCGCCAAATTCGGCGACTTGGAGGCTGTGTTTATATATTACACTTACTTTAACAAAACCAACCCGTCCATCCAGCCTTGCAAATGCAATTGATTCCACCAGTAGGCCTATGTTTGTTTGGTAAGCAGATCGCGAATAAAAACTGTAATTTATACACCTATATAAAATACAATCATCGGCGAAAAGCTGGATGTTAGAATTATATGTATTTGCCTATATAATTGACATATGATCAAATAGGAGTGGGCCCAAAACAACGCCCTGAGATACCCCATACTCGACTATTACCTTTTCTGATGACCATCCATCTACTACCACATTATGTTTTTTACCATTTAACCATTTTTATATCCATATGTTGATTTCACCATTGACCACAAAGTGAATTTAATATAAGATAACATATTATGAAAAACGTAAAATATATTTGTAATGACAAATACATTTAGATTAAGTTAGTCAAATAAACTCAAACTGTGTCAGTAGCATAATAAATGCTGGTATTGTTTGATATGAATTTAGTATAACATATTTATGATAAGTGTAAATAAGAGAAGTGTAACTGTCATTGTGATACTCTTACAATGACATGTAATAAATGTGTATATGCTATTTTACGTATATATATATATATATATATATATATATATATATATATATATATAATATATCCAGACGTTAGTAGACAAAGCATACGTAAATACGCAGTCGTTAGTGGTCACGAGCCGTTCGTGCCCACTTTAACGTGGGCACTAACGGAGATAGTGAGATTTTATTATATTTGGGCTTGTGTAAATGGCAAATAACTGTTATTATCACTAAGCCTAATTACATTACATTATGTGTTCAACCATGGTTTTGTTGCGGCTGTTCTGAATTTAATAAACGAACTCTGTAAAGTGTACTGCTTTCAAGCGATATATATGTTGTGATATACTTGATGTGTAATTTTGCAATCGTTCGTCACCAATCACATAATGTCGTTTTTATACAAAATGAAAAAGATAGGTTTTCTACAACTTTGTGCATGTGGTAGTGACATGTTTATTTTCGTGATGTTGAAAAAAATCAATGCTGTACGTTTTACATATATTTATGTATGACAGAACATATATATATATATATATATATATATATATTATTATTATATATATATATATATATATACATATATATATATATATATATATATATATATATATATATATATATATATATATATATATATATTGTGTTGTCAGTCACGTGATGTTGATAGTCAGTTTTGCAGTTGCGACAGAAACACCCTAGCTTATCCGGTGCCGGTGCACAATTAATTAACTTAATTAAATTCAATGTCCCAGTTGGCGACGGCATTGCCATTGCCTTGGCATTATGTTATCACTTATGACTGTACGTTTTATTTAATAAATAAAATAATAATTGATGTTGCGTTTGCAGCCACGGTAGTATGTAAACGTGAACGGTTTGAAAAAATCACAATACTGCATTTGTACGAAATGTGTCTTTTTAGAGTCTCGTGTTACAACTTAATTTATTTGTCAATATTATATATTTTAGTATTTGTCAGTTTACATGTTGTTTTCATATGTTTATAATGATTTACAGAGATAAAATGCATAATGAGATTAAATCTGCTAGCGAGTTTACAGTTAAACAGTATTTATGTTGTTGAAATTGTAAGTGCTTCATTCAATTGAAGACCGCCAGTACACATGCGCTGCATCGGCGTATGATGGTTTGGTTTGTGCATTAACTGTATATACACATAAATGTAATATATAGACAAGTGAGGGTCGGTGGACATTTATATATATAGTCGTTTTAAATCAGTAAACATTTACCCACATATAGGCTAACCTTCATAATTATTGATGTGCGCTGTAATTTTAGACCAACTTATAGTTCAAAGTTGACAGAGAAACAGAAACACCATACCTATATGCAGAGATCCACTATTGTAAAATATAAATTGATAGGTAAAATAAATAAGGAACTAAAATGTATTTAAGAAATCATAGATATTGCCAGTTGTGCCTTGTAAATGGGTATCACACGTGTATTTATAGTTTTATAGTTTATTACAAGTCTTAACACACATCTCAACTTGCGTGAATATAATTAGGTATATATAACTTAACATGCACCTGTCCATCAAAAACTGTATGAGTAGCAGAAATTGATCCCGCATAAAGCCCCAGTTAGCCCGATGTACATTTTCAGGTGTATGATTGAGTTATACAATTATTATGACATGCCTGGTATAAAAATAATATTTTTGCTTCATATATATATATATATATATATATATATATATATATATATATATATATATATATATATATATATATATATATATATATATATATATATATATATATATATATAGTGATATAGTGGACAGGTCTGCATATAGGTATGGTGTTTCTGTTTCTCTGTCAACTTTGAACTATAAGTTGGTCTAAAATTAGAGCGCACATAAATAATTATGAAGGTTAGGCCTATATGTGGGTAAATGTATATATATTATATAATAATATATATATATATATATATATATATATATATAATATATAAACCAATATGACTGGTGATGTCTGCTTGATACAGTACTGTATTAACAACTTTATAGTTGGTGTTCATAACATTTCAGAATAAATCTTCCATTGAAGAACTACTTTGGTAGTGTCATTTGGCTTCATATTCAAGATAATCTCTACACAATGTGCTTGGTATACATTTACTGCATGCTAAGAATGAAACGAATATTCGATTTGTATTCGAAATTTCGAATATTCGAACGTTTTGTCACTATTCGATTCGAAATTCGAAAATTCGCCACTGTATAAACGAATATGGCTCGAATATTTTCCTTCATGTCCTCCGCCGCAAAATCGGACCCTGGCAATCGTTTACTTTCTGACTTAACTATGAAACAAACTACAACCGCCAAACTACTCCTCACATATCTTATATGTATATGTATACACACACTAGGTTACAAAATAAAATCACTAACATTCCTTAAACGAATAAACTTCACAAAACAAACTCGCGTAAAACTCGCCGGCAACGCTGTTCCGGCAAGAAATATCGACACCGTTCAGTATTCTAATCGAATTTGGAGCCACTGAATATTCTTATTCAATTCGGTATTTGATTCGTATTCGAAATGTCGACGATATTCGATTCGATATGCGATTCGAAAGAAACTCCAGATTCGTCCCATCCTTACTGCATGCATGATTCTATATGGTTATTCATACAACCACACTTGGAGTAAGAACTAACATTGGCAGGCATCCATATTTTAAACAGACACAACACAATGACGGAAAACGTTCTAAGGTCAAAACAATTGCCCCAGTGATTTATTAAGGGAATGGTTGTAATATTAGATGTTATACTAGTTTACTTAATTGAATTACTCAGTAATAGATAGACTGTTTTTCTTGTGTTCTGCCATATTTTACAGGATTGTTCTAATATAAACTATTTCATTGTAGAATATAGTGCATTAAATGTTAATTTGATTGGCTCATTTTGTAGCCTCCTGCGGTCCTCTAGGGCCTTCAATCTGATAAATGTTCAGTGTTCCTATTAAAATGTGTTGTAGTCTTCCTCTGTTCTTTTGCCTAGACATATAGGTATATGGTGTTTTCATTGTACACAAGACATTTTAGTTCACTAGTCTTCAGCTCAAGGCATCCCAAAAGAGCAAAATGTAAAAATATTGCCTGTTTCTGCTTAAACATTGGCTCCTCTCAGACCACAAGACTTCCTCTGGATATTTGTATATTCCACTAGAGGCCATGCCTCAGTCATAGTAAAGCTGGACATTCCTGGCCTTCTATTGTTGATGTGGCACCTTGATTAATTGCAGTGGCAGCCGCGATATGGGCTGTTTCAATAAGACAGTAGATCCCTGTTAAAGTGGACAGTACCTGCCTTCATGTTTTAAACTATATCTTCAAAACTACTGGTTTTCTATAATTGCGAGTTGTGCTTATTTTGGTACTTCTTTAATTATCTTTAACAACATGTGCCTGTGGTGTCTACGGGTTAAAGATATATTATGCGAGGAGCATGATAGGCATACACAATTAATGGACAACTATATAGTTAAAATCCATACACTATTGAAATTATATGCTGCACTCGTGTAATGTGGCTGTGTTTCTGGTAATCTCATGGATAATCAGAGAAAATGACAATTAAGTGATTACGGTGAAGATACTAGGCAGTGACTATGATTTACCAAAACATATATCATTCATAATTACCAACTGAACTTGCTATAGTTGTAGTCCAACGGACTTCATGGCCTGTTGGCCATTTATTTGGACCTGCTATGTCAAAATACATGTATATATATGGAATGAATTTTAATTATAAAAGGGTCATATTTTATAATGTTTTCTCTTCCAGCGTCCCCCATATACACAGTGGAATGATGGGTAGACCATGCTAACCATGCACTGACAATAGTATGGCTGATGAAGAACGATTACCTGGTTATTGTACTTGTATACAACAAAGGACACAGTGAACTGTTTTGTCAGATTATCAAGAAATAAATAATCAGAAATTTGAAATGTCAGAATTTATATGCTGATAACATGTCACACAAATCACATCATGTACGCCAGTTACTTCAAAACGCTCCCCTGATTAGTGTCCATCAACATTATTTAACTGTCACTGTGCCAACTAGACTCTTCCAAATAAGCGTATGTTCACTGCCAACAGATGTTAGCACTCAACATATTAGATGTGTTGCGTTCGATTGCTACACTTTTCAAACAGTACCAGTATTAACTATTATTTTATTACACCACAACAGGCAGGCTAACAGTGCTCTGGCCCAATACATGTTTGTCTTATGTAGAAATGCATTATAGTAATATGCAGAAAAGGCAAAGCTTATATATGCATCTTTAAAGTAAAAATAACCAGTGCCATCACGTGTTTAGTTGTTTTACTAATTAGCTCACATCTGTTTCTCGGATATTAAATAGGAAGATATTCTACCAATAGCTACATTGATCTGGATGGTAATTGTGCTGCATATTAAAGTATACATCAGCTTCACAGTTCTGTTGTGTTACTCCAAAGAAAAGCAATTGGTAGGTTACACTGAGTGATGACTAATTCAAAAATAAATTATGTATTTATACATTTGCCGTGATGAAATATGCATCTAAATAAAACATATGAGATGATACTTTGCGCTGTTCATTCATACTAACTGTTGTATTTGCTCAATTGTAGCACCAACATTTCTGTCAAGAGGTAACCAAAGACAGGTGCCTTGACACAAGACAAAGTTGGGCCATAATAAATACACCATACACACATGAAGCATCAGAAATACAAAATATACTTAATTGTTTAACAGCATATTTGTAGTCAATGTGGGATGATGTTGATACTATGCAAACCATGCAAACTACGACGGTATTGATGATATGACATTCATGGCGATATTGACATTATGGAAGCCATGGTGATATGGATGGCACGCATGTCAAGATGGTATTGACAGTATGTAGTTTGTCTATTTACGTCGACATATTTGTACGCTCGAAAGGCAGTGTATTTCTCGACAATGTTACGTCATGTCATTTTAAATAATTGATTTTGTCCTCGCAAAACATAACACCTTGACGAATATATACCTAGAAACATCTTGGCGTTATGAATTTGGAACTATTTGGAACCAATACCAGTCACTTGTTTGCTATTTTAATGGCGTAATGACCACCAGTAACATTGAGATTACGTTTTACTCTATTGTGTTATGAATCAATCGTGCGGTGATGTTCGCAAGACCATGTTAGTTTAAATTGTTATCAATGCACGCGCGTGCATGCATGTGTGACGCTATTGTTATAGCGTACAACTACATTCCCATGCAGCTTACCACTAAAATCCCATACACGGTTACCCTGGTTTTTCTAATGACATATTCACTAGTCCCCGCTTCCATCCTTCAAAGCTCTGCCATGGTCTGCATGCGCAACCCATCCAACTTACCATCCTTATCTCAGATTTAGTTATTTCCTCGTGATATGTCGCCATGGTCCATGTCATACGATATATATCCCAGCCTACCCTTCAAACCACTGTATCCCTTGTGAACCCACTTCGTACGCTCAAGCGAGATAACAGCAACCCTTGTTACATATTCCACGCGGCCAAGCAACGTACTCTTACATCTCTCACCTATGCTATCTCACATCTTCGACTTCCCGGCGTTCATATTCAGTCCTAGCTCGTGCGTCGTTCCATAGCTTCCTTCTCAGTTCTTCCTTGGTGGCTGCCGTAAGAACGAGAATGTCTCTGTACAGCAGCTCCCATGGCAGTTCTCCTCTCGCCGTTTTTATCACTATGTCTATCACAATGGCAAACAGCAGAGGGCTGAATACTGAGCTCTGACGCGCCACCACCTTCACATCGAAGCTGTTGCTGTCTCCTTGCCCCGTTCTCACCACAGTACAATGTCATCTCTGTTCTCAACAACCACTCATATATATATACACCATTTCCCCATGATCCATCTTATTGCCTCAATTGGTACCCTATCAAACGCCAACATATCTAATGCATTTTGTAATTTCTTTACAAATGTTGGTCAAACCCACGCCACTGCAATTCCTCAACCAAAGCAATAATTTACATCTTATCTTCAGAATTGCCCTAAACATAATTCAAATAGTATGTTCATGAGCCCAATCGATGCAAGTGAGATCAGGCAAATAGTAATAATGTCACTTCAAAGGTACTAGTCACGACAATTTGAGTCAGCTTGTTATGAAGTGATTTGGGGAGCAAACAGGTATGCCTTGATCTATTTTAATTAAAATGCCAATGTCTGAGGGAATAGCACAAGATGAATCGAAAATTGCGAAACGTCCATAAGTCAAACGCTAAGGACGACATTTCCAGTTACATACCTATATCATTGTTACCTTCAATTCATAAAATAATGGGAAAAGTTGTATATAAACGGACTTTTCATTTCATTCAAACACATAACATATTAAATAATAACCAAGTTTTCGTGAAAAATATTCAAAAAAAAATGTTATAACCGCACTTACTAGTGATGTTATAAAAACGTTGGAAAATTATGACTCGGTCCTTAGTGTCTTCCCGGATTTAAGTAAAGCATTCGCTACAACTGATCACCAAATGTTATTATATAAACTTGAATGTTATTGAATAAGGGGTACTCCTCTCAAATGGTTTAAATGTTATCTGTCAAATTGGAAACAATATGTTAAATATAATAATAGTGGTTCGCTTCAACGGGACATCACATACGGCGTCCCACAGGGGTCTATACTTGGTCCGCTAGTTCGTTCCATACTCAAAAGAAATGATTGGGAACATACTCATCCCCTCATTATGTGCTTAACATTAATTAAATTGAATGATGTATACGAACTGGAAATTGGAAAATGTATGTATAATTATGTTCACAGGAGTCTACCCCATTATTCTGAATGTACTGTTATTATACGTTGCTTTTCTATAATTACTTTAAACTTTTATTTAAATATAACCTTACTTGTTACACACGTGCATCGGTGTATTTAATCTTGTGGTACACTTGAAATTCACTATTTCACTATTTTAATTAACTAGTTGCACTATTATGATGTTGCTGTATAGGTGTTCACGAATTATAATTTGCTTCGAAATTGTTAAAATATATGAATAAGGAAAATAAGCACGGTTGCTTAATTCCAATTGTTACATTGCATAATGTCCTTAGACATGTAATTATTACTTTAGTTTTGCTGATTATTATATGTACATGGCATTATGTAACAATAAAGCTATTACTATTACTATTATTTATCCGCTATCTTTACATTTACCAATGATATTCACGAAACTAAACAAACTGCGTTGGGGTAGGGATCTAAATATGTATCACTGTGGTTCCTTGGCAATGTGAATAATGATCCAGTGGGATGTAGCCTCCAGCTTAGTCATTAGGGGAAGGGCTGTGACCTGGAAATGAGTTTATCCTGAGGTCAATATCCCAGATGGATACTCTGGACAGTTCGGTGGTTGACACTGGTGTGAGCAACGTTAATCCATTTGCTGGTTACAACAGTCATTGTGAAGTAGCAAATATGGTTACCTCCTGTGTAGCGTACAACTGTACCAACCGACAGAAAACAGGATCCGGAATATACCATCGTCCCGTCATGAAATGAACAAACTAATTTTGTTTAGGGGGACATGAAAGGGAAACTGTGGTTATTTTAAGGAAACCTGTTACTATGACATCCCTGCTATTCTGTTGTAGTTTGCCTAATTTTAGTTATTCATTTGTTATTGTTGACTATTGACACAGTATAATTAGTTAGTTGACTATCTTAATATTACTACTTTTCTACCTTTCTACCTCTTCTACTACTGTTGTTGGTCGTATTGTTGGCAGCTCTGTTTTGTTGTTGTTTTCCATATGTTCTCATCCACTTTGCATGGTCTGTTTTTAAATCTGTGAAATTGTAATTCATTGTATCGGTCTACGTGTTATCGCCAATGTATTTGGAGGACGGACTTCAGTTATTAAATTTTTAAATGACTTTTTGGTAAAACACCACTACAATTGTGGATCTGGTAGAATAACAAATTAAATAGTACTAAGTTGTACTCACCCCTCACATAGTGAGACACTGTATGCTAAATATAAGCCTGTTGATTTGTTTCATCCTGGCATATTAGTGAGGCAACTGTTTGGACACATTGTACACAATTAAACAACACTGGCTAACTGATGTCAGTAAATAAATAACATGATAATTATGTAGAAAACTTGCTGCAGTCTTATGTATATACAGGGACTGCGGTGGCTTTCTGCCTGGCAGTTGCATGGCTGTCACCAGCCCGTGTTGACTTCAAAGTATCATGTGTCATCTGATAGCGACCGAGCGATCTTGTTCTACTGGTGTATTCTATTTATATATATGGTGTTACTACACCTTTGCTATACATTTATTTTAACATTTATTATTGAATATTATTGTAACGTTTTACATTCCTGGTCACTTATAAAAACTAAAACTATGTGTTACACGTGACATTATTATCATAACATTATTGTGTATATAGCTATGGTAGGGTTGGCAGCGACCTGTTTAATTTATGAGGAATGGTTTCATAATAATAACTGTAATCTAATCCAACTGGTAATAGCTTTAATTGTTTCGCTGTCAGTTTTGTACGATTCCAAAGATAAATAAATAAAATATATATATATATATATAAATACAAATTCAAAATATTCGTAATACTTTTATAATGGTTGACATGTATCCACCTCTTCAGCAGTTTCCATAGAAAATGGCTTAGGTAGAAATAGGAATAAATTATCAGAGAATACTGTAAGATTTGCAAAATTGTCACCTATTTGCGAGAGACGAAGGCTTATCCAACAATTACTATGAGTATTCTTCCCTTACGCAAAATGCAGTGGTTCATGGATAGAGCTTCGTACTATCGACTAACAGAACCCCGATTCAATTCCTGTGGTACGGTGGTAAACATTGTGCAGGCTCTATTCACTCTGCATTGCTCCAGTTCACACTGCTGTGTGAATGAGTACGTTGACATTGACAGTGGTGGATATTTGTGTGGGCATTAATTGCGGGATGGCTGGAGGCTTCCAAGACAAGTTGAGTTGATGTCTGATAAATAGGTTTGTCATGGAAGAAAAGTTTAAATAGCTTTGAGCAGTGCTGATGACAGGATAATGCGCTACATGAGAACTTACTTTTACCTGTTATCACTTTATTCCTAAAAATGTACCCTTAGCCCAAGTGTTCTGGCTCATATGACATATTAAGGATACAACCGGGATATGTTTTTCTAATTCGAGAACATATTTTTAATCTGTCAACATTCCGCTAATCACCATCCAAACAGGGACAATTGGAAGTTGAAAGTTCACACTTACTTTCACAGAAAAACCTATCAATCTTTGGATCACCGTTAATGCACTATATGACATAAAAACATACCGCAGTAATTATTCATTTGTCTTTAGTTTGTCTCAGTTTTGTATTGCGCTTATATAATTATTAAACATATAATTTGTTATAGAACGTTTGTTAGGATATACACTTTGACACCATATCACAATATGGCGCCCTGCAGTTAAATAAAACCTCCAGGTATACAATAAGCTACCGTAAATGGTCCAGCCAACGTCATGTTTATATCCAAGTGTGGCACAGTTAAATACCTATTTCCACACATATTACCGAGAACGTTATAAAAATATACGTTTAAAGATGCAGGTCGTATTATATACAATAGAAAAGGTGCAGCTAACATCATAACTTTTGTGTGTGAAGAATATGGTTCCAGAACAATTCACGTCCAAACACGTTATTTCCACCATGCCCCCGCATGCAATCGTCTGGATTATATTGTAACAAGTGCAACTAATGATGCATTTTCTACGATAATTACGAAGTTATAAGCTTATATCCGCATCAAGCCGCAATGTCTTTCGGTTTCTTAATTAGCGTAATTAATGATACGTTGATAATATCCTTTATACACACACATACACACACATACACACACGTATATATATATATATATATATATATATATATATATATATATATATATATATATATATATATATATTATATATATATATATATATATATATATATTTTAATATATATATATATATATATATATATATCCGATAGGTGGCGCCGCTTGCATGCAATTTTAGATTTAGTCGTGTGTTTACCACAATGTTCTGTATTTTGTGGGCATTGCGCCCATTCATGCATCGTCAAGTGATTTACGGCGGACGTTCTGACACTATGAACGCTTAATTTGAAGCCCGATTGATCTGATTGTGAATTATAATTAAAAACGGTTTCCTGCATGGCGGGAATGAAAGATGCAGAGTATTCTGCGCATGCGCACCTAACTCAGTATGCAATGTAAACGATGTGAGCGATAATGTGCCGACTCTGGTTGTGAATGAACTGTTGTGCTTTGTTAACAACAACATCGACTTGCTGCCCTCCGATACGGTCATTCAGTTATGTGTGAAACACTACAAGTCAGACGAAATCGAAAACGGCAAAACGGAAATTATTTGAAACCTTGAGGATGTCGTCAAGAGAATGAACAGCTTGACTCAGTTGTTGACGTTATACCATGCTTTGTTGCGAGACATTTGGGAATCTTCCTTCTATAACGTTTGATTCATTAGATGTGAATCAGTGCTACTGATGAGGGGTGCAATAAGATGCCAGCAGACAACATCAGAAGCCTTGACAAAGGTGTGTTCTGAGGCAATATCCGTAATGCACAAGCTTGAGGGTGAAATTTTGGGTATGAGGTCTCCAGGCTGCCCTGATGTCAACATGAAGGCAACAGCAAGTTGTCAGAAACGTGAGGCTCGGAGGAAGCCTGTGGTGTGCCCTACTAAGGTGACAGTTGCTCTGCCCCTTGTACAGATAGCTGCCACAAGGAATGTTGACAGTTCAGTTGATCCAGGGCCAGTAGGCACTGATTCAGAGATTGACAGTCAGTGCCGCTGGAGCACTCTCGTCAAGAAGACAAGTAAGCGTGCATCACATTTGTGTGCTGAACAGTCGAGTCCTGTCGTCTCTGTGAAGAAGCCGCGGAAACCTGTCATTGGCTCCGCAAAGGTGGTAAGCATTACCGCTGTTGTAAAACGAAAGAGAAAAGCAAATGTATTTGCTACACGCTTTCCCCCAGACCAGAGTGCAGATGATCTGAAACGATACCTGGACGGCTAGCTGAATGTCAACGTAACCTGTTTGCTGCTGAAGTCAAAGTACCCATAGTACTACCGATCTTTCTATGTGTAAGCAAAGGTGGCCGATCCCAAGGTGTACTTGGATGGGCATCGTTGTCCATGGGTTCAAACCTTCAGAGAAGGAGCAACGCTCGAACATCCGAAAGACAAATTACTTGGTTGATGACTCGAATGGGGACATATAATAAAGATAATCAATAAACATTCAGTACAGCTTGTAAGTTACAACTGTCGGGGACTGAAATTAGGGTCGAATATAATTTATGAACGAATATAAATAAAACAGTTAGTCACTGATTATATATTGTTTGCCTCCAGGAAACCTGGTTAACAGGAAGAAGAGCTAACAACTACGATAAAAGGGGTACAATTCTCCAACTACTCCCCCAATGACGACTCTCTGGGTATAATATTAGGCCGTAAGAATGAATTTATTAGTCCACATAAATATGATTATGATTGGGTGGTGAGCATTGAGATTGTATCTGGCACAAAGAAAATGTATATATTTAATGTTTATTTACCTTATGATAAAAGGTAATGAGGAAGAATATCTTGACCATTTAACCAAACTTCATAATTGTGAATGTGACAGCTCCTGTGTAACAGTAGTTGGAGATTATAATGTTAATGTGTAAAGAAAATGCAACTTTTGCGGTTTTGTTGAACGAATTGTGTAGCCAATTAAATTCGGGTCATAGTTGAAATTGATTTACAGTTAGCTCCTGATGTTGAACATGAGAATTCCAATGATGTTAGATGCAACATTGATTGGTCTGCCCATAGCAAAGATGTACTTTATGAATACCTACTGAGAGATGCTGAGATACCAACTGACGTTTTAGTGTGTAAAGACTGCAAATAACGTAGAGCATAAAGTAGACTTGCAAAAATATTATGACCATATAATGTGTGCGATAATCACTGCTGGTCAGAATACTATAAAAACAAACAAACCATCCAATGGAAAAATAGTAACCTGCCAGGTTGGAAAGAATTTGCATCTGATCTCTATGATATGTCTCGAGAAACGTATACAATGTGGAAAAATGCCGCTAGTCCCAGGCAAGGTCGACCTTCTGACATGAAAAACAGAGCTAAGGCTAGATCTAAAGGTGCTATGAGATGCATAAGAAGCAATGAGGATGCAGTAAGAATGGAATCACTTGCCAAAAAGTTGTGTAAAAATGACAAAGCATTTTGGAAAGAAATTAAGCTAATGAATAACAGTAATTTAACTCTTCCAAATGTTATTGATAGTGTAACTGGGTCACACAACATTGTAAATATGTGGAAATCCACATTATGAGGATTTATTCAATTGTCTAAGTAACAATAAAAATGTAAATACTATTTGTAAAAATGCTGAATATCAAAGGGATGCAGAGGTGCCACACTCGGAGATTATCCATGCCATAACAGTTTTGAAAAACAACAAGAGTTGTGGTTTAGATGGTGTATCTGCAGAACATTTGAAACATTGCAGTGATGTAATAATTCGACTGTTTTCTATGTGCTTTACTGGCTTATTTGTTCATGGTATTTTACCTGAATCCATGATTTATGTTGTACTAGTGCCCATTGTTAAAAACACAAAAAAATATTATTTATGACCGTACTGCATACAGCCTAATTACATGTGATAATCTGAGGCTGTACTAAAATTGTAGGAGTTTGAATAGAAATGTATACTCGTGTTTTTGACCGTGTAAATCAAAATGTTATATTTGAAAAACTTATAAAGCGGGACATACCTCTATATATAGTTAGATTTTAATAGTTTGGTATACTACTCAAAAAGTACGTTGGACAAATGTCATGTTCAACAATTTTTCTGTTGCTAAGGCGGTGGGTCAAGGAAGAATTACCTCAGCTTATCTTTTTGTGTTTACATGAATGATCTCAGTAACAAATTGAACAATATAAATGCTGGATGTATAATAGGTTCCTCGTTAATTAACCATTTGATGTATGCTGACGATTTAGTGGTCATGGCACCTTCATATATGGGTTTATCAATGTTATTATCCGTGTGTTCAGAATATGGGATAGCATATTATATTAAATATAATAGTACCAAAAGTAACGCTATGATATTTTTCTTTAAAATATGCAAAAATATACAAAATCAAAGAAGATCTATGCGACAATGATGACATATCTAGGCAAAACAAGATAATTTATTCTCAGAGTAATGCTTTGATCCGAAAGATTTACATGTGTACTGAATCTGTAAAATGTACTTTATTTAAATCATACTTGTACTTCATTATATACACGCCAGCTGTGGTGTTGCCATATAGCAGAGTCAATGATAACAATGTGTATAGCATACAATAATGTGTTTAGATTTCTATGCAGTGAACTTCGGGATTGTAGTGTATGTTTGTGGCAAGAGGCTTACCCACGTGTAAAATGTTAACAAGAAACAATTTGTGTAGTTTGTTGACGAGTATAGCTAGATCGGGCAATACAATACTACAGAGTATCACGAATAGTGACGCTCTGTTTACTTCACCACTGTGTCGCCATTGGCGGAAAATGTGTTATGTATATAGTTATTAGTCATATTTTAGTTTACCTTTTTATATGGACGTAATGTTTCGGAATAAAATTATTGAATTGAATTGAATTGAATTGAATTGAATTGAATTGAATTGAACCGAACCGAACCGAACCGAACCGAACCGAACCGAACCGAACCGAACCGAACCGAACCGAACCGAACCGAACCGAACCGAACCGAACCGAACCGAACCGAACCGAACCGAACCGAACCGAACCGAACCGAACCGAACCGAACCGAACCGAACCGAACCGAACCGAACCGAACCGAACCGAACCGAACCGAACCGAACCGAACCGAACCGAACCGAACCGAACCGAACCGAACCGAACCGAACCGAACCGAACCGAACCGAACCGAACCGAACCGAACCGAACCGAACCGAACCGAACCGAACGAACCGAACCGAACCGAACCGAACCGAACCGAACCGAACCGAACCGAATTGAATTGAATTGAATTATATATATATATATATATATATATATATATATAATGTATGAACCTTGTAACATAAATATATATATATATATATATATATATATATATATATATATATGTCTTTCTAAGCATGAATATGTTATATTTGGCTGATTTCGAGTGACCTACGCATGTAACCCGAGTAACACCAGTGCCAATTGAACATTCAAGAACACTTGCTCACGTGATCCTTCTTGACATAGATAAACAACGTGAATTGTCAAGGGCGCTATCCGAGGCAATCGCGGTTTGGAGAGGATTCACTCCGTCATTAGAAGTGACAGCCAATTGGGAAAGTAAGCCATATTACACAAGAAATTAATGAAACATTACATGACACAATAACTTAAATAATTATTATGGTTATTATTATTAGGATCAGGGTAAAGGTTTTGGTCTAAATTCTCCATTATATTTGAGTTGGTTATTTCAGAGACAAAGTTTCACATAGTTGTTTCATTCTGTAAGTGAATTTTGATTAATTTGGGAGAACATTTATTGATTTGAGCATTGTTAACAAATATGAAATATGGGTGGTGTTCTGAGAATTGCTTGATTATGATTCCTGCTGTTGATTCGAACATTAATTTACTATTTTTTGCAAAACAAGTTGTCAATCAAAGTGCCATTTAGGGACGAACATCTGGTTGGGAATGTTATGTTTGGGAAGAAACTAAATCCTGTTAAGAAAGGTGTCGTAAAATTCACACAAAAATACTCTTTTTCATTGAGTTTAAGCACATTTTTATTTTAAAATTACAATTAATCAATAATTACTCCAGAATGTTTAAAGTCAATATGTAATAATAATGTTGCAAATTAATCAATAAATAGTTTGTAGTCACCATTCTGTATGTGTTACCAACTATCACAAGTTTTATAAGACTGTCCCTGTGATTTCAATAAACTGTCATTCCCAATGTTTTTTTATTCATTGCAGTACCTTATTTTCATACTGAAATCAATAATTAAACCATCTTTTGTAACTGTATTCTTGCCCAACAAAATACTAGTATAGTCTTCTAACTGAATGTTACCTAAGTCGTCTAGTTCAATTAGCCAGAATACATATAACACTGAAAGCATAATTAAGTAGCCACAGCCACATCAAATACCTCCATTTCATTGAATTTAGCGTTAATAGAGTGAATGTGCCAATACTATTTGTTTATGTATTTACCAGTGATTTTAATTCGTCGTAGGCCGACGACATTTTAATTATTGGCAAACTATCGTTATCAACCTTTTCATCATCATCATGATGTAAACGTTTATTTAAGCACTTTTGTTTAACACATTCTTACACCGTAGTCGTCGTTTGCAGAATGGGAATAGCCATAATTCATAAACATAATTTGCTTGCAAATTTGTTGAGCGTCAACATATATATATATATATATATATATATATATATATATATATATATATATATATATGATGTATATATATTGTGTGTATTATAAATATATATATATATATATATATATATATATATATATATATACAATACGCATTGTGTGTATACATCAGTAGTATACAATTATATTCCTTATATTCACGGCTTGATATTACTGTAGTTGGAATGTGTGCAGCAATGTACGAAATTTAATATTTAGCAAAAAAAAAGCTAATTTTGAATTACCACTTAACAGTTACTTGACACTATGTAGTGTCGTGGACAAATAAAACAATCTAAATAGGATTTGAGAATGTATTGCAGAAGGTATGGGTGCTGCCTAGCGAAGCTGATGGTCGAATGTAAAATCAATTCACTGCTTCACCGACCTCAACATTACCGTAAACACTAAAGATTCTGTTTTTTTTCTTCAGAAACATGCTTTGCTTACAACATATACAAGTATCATTATAATTAATGTTTTTTCGCTTATATATTGACAGTCAACAAATGTGGACACGTATTCTGTTTATGAATCATGGCTACTTCCATGTCTACAAACAATCAGACTAACAGCCAATGGTCAGAACCATTTCCCTACGTAGGTAGTTGGAAAACATAATCACTGCCGTGACTGAGGAAAATTTACTTTTTAAAGTTCGACTTATGTGGAGTGCACTATAAGTATGTTACTATTGCACAACGTGAATCATTAATTTGCCAAATAAATTCATTAACAAGATAATACAGCTATTTGTCGTTGTAATTTCTAATTATAAATCAACTGTAACTATAAATCCACATAATTCCATAATTACGTACCTGGACATCGCTTATTTACCCGGTAATAAACATAAAAGCCGGGATGTCTTGTGTACGTATCTACTGTTCGGTGGTTTGTATCGTTTGTAGTATAGCACGCGTAAGCGTATGGCATATGCATGGCAGCGAAGCACCCAACAGATGACAAACACCGCTGGAAGCACTTGGATTGCTCGCGCACATTAAAGTGCCGATCGACGTGACCTATGGCTCCCGCCCATCTGACATCACGCATTGTCGTAGTGTCGTCAATGCATGTACCTATGAACATATTAACACAAAATGCTATTCAGAATAAAACAGGTACTGACGCTCCGTTTTCTCGTGTGTACGCTAGGCTGTGCGCACATATAGTTGTACCTGTGTGTGTGTGTGTGTGTGTGTGTGTGTGTGTGTGTGTGTGGTGGCGCGCGCGTGCGCGTGTGCGTGCGCGTGCGCGTGCGCGTGCGCGTGCGCGTGCGCGTGCGCGTGCGCGTGCGCGTGCGCGTGCGCGTGCGCGAGTGTTTGTTTTTAGATGTGTGTACGTCCGTGCGTGCGTGAGTGACTGTGTATACGTGTGGGTGTTTGTATTTATGCAGAAGGGACACACCAGTCAGTCAAATGCATAATCAAAGACAAATCAAATGAAAACACATATAAAACGTCATGTTCATTATACCAGGTAATGTTAGGTGAGTTCAAGTTTAACAGGATTGCCAGCTAGATAATTAACTGTTGTTGACAGATTGTCAAGGAAGCCCTTTTGTTTAATGAGATCCCTCGCGACATATTTCAAAAAACATAAGCAAAATCGAAATTTCAATTTAAGATTACCGGTACAACATTATAATAAACACTAAGATATATTACCCTGTATTCTTGCAACTCGGCCAGAGTTTGTGCGCCCAAGCAAACACAAGCCTAAAACCAAAACCATTCGCCGTCAAATATATACAACAGCTACACACAAACCGCCTTTAAGTTTTAAAGCTCTTACCTCTATGTAATTCACGTATTGTGCATGGCATCCAGGTCGTACTTCACCGACAGTCACAACTATAAATGTCATGCCATTGTGCGAGACACATATTCCTTATTCATGTAATACCTTTGTGCTAGCTAGGCATGTAATTTAGGTTAAATGTTGTTGTGGCGTGGTTGTCTTTCAAGTATGTATGCTGTTATTTCGTGGTGCATGCACTTCACGCTATCGCTTCTAGCTATGATCACCAGCTAGCCACCTCACAGGAGAGGAAAGGAACACCAGTGACGAAGCCTCCCCTGGTGGCACACAGCCGTAGCATTTCTCCTATATTCGGTATTTTAGAAACTGATTTTCTATTATTTAGTCCAGTTTAGTTTCGTATAATGTAGCTTTAGTTCAGTTAGGTAGACGAGATAATTTGTTTGGTAATCTTATGCGACATGATAAGAGCGACTGTGTTGCATATGCGCTCAGTGAAGAAGAGCAATATCTTGCCTGCGCGACGGTGTAATCGAACAGGTTACTTATTATTAAGAAGGATGCATATATTAAACTATGAGTTAGAAGGTAACCTATTAGGATGCTGGAAATAATTATATATGCTATGAAACAGTCAGGACCGATCTAATGGGAAAACGAAAAAATTACTCTCTCTCACAGAAATGGCATTTCAAGAATGTATTTGTCATATATGTATAACTGTCACTTATTTATTTATTTTAAATCTTTGTTGTTTTGTATAAATTACGTGTAGCAGGCAGTGTGTGTACGGGAGGAAGCCAGGAAAAACGCAAAGGCTTAACTTTGCGTCGTGCTCTGACACCGGATATCACATGACCTCTTCGTGTACGTCGAGGAGACGATGACCGATGGTATGTGCTACCAGCTGGATTCCGGAAATGAAGAGAGGATGCACTGTTCAGATCTCTGCATTTAGGAACAGCATCGCAAATCCTACACTGAATTGTCCAGTCTACCTCAACTTCATCGCCTCCTTGCAGTGTCCAAGAAAGGTCCACCGTGGCACTCTGTTGAAGATCCTTAGATCTGGCGGAGATCCTCTAAACACTATTTCACTGATAGATAAGTTATACATCCAATTTATATGCACCGTCGTCCTGAGTAATTCATCATCTAAGTGTTTCCCATAAAAATCCTATGTTAGATAGGGCTGTATCCTCTTAATCAACTGCTTATAATGATAACAGCAACATACAAACCAAGAGGCATCCAGTTAATAATGTTGCTCAAATTAGAAGAACACGACTTTGACTATGACCCTGTAATTACCTCAGTAACAGATGACCATCAACAAGAACGCAACGATAAATATACAAATCAAACCTGGCGTACCATCAGCACAACGAAAATACAATTAATGAGGTTAAGCTCTACTCCAACTGCTCCTATTACTCGAAATGGTAATAGTAATCTCATCAGCTCAACCAATGGGGCCCAAGTTATATCACAACAGTATTAGAGAAAGTCCGCTACGTTTTCAACAAACGTCAGACCATTTGGAAGTCAAAGTACCATAGCACGGAAACAATGATATCACTTTATAACAGTAATGTGAAGTATGTCTTACTGTATGGGTCAGAGCGAATATGACAAAGATCGAATATTTTCACAATGTATGATATGTAAGATTGTCTGGCTTAAAATGATACCCAATGTGGAACTTTACAAGACCACCAGCAACAGTATGGTTGGATATAGTACAGCCTGACGCCTGTGGAGGCTTCGACACACCATTAGCATTTGTGTCCAAATCGAATTTCTGAGATGAACACCACCAATGGTACGATGCACAATCTCCTGCAAAACACCGTAACCGTTGAGGAAGTATTGTCGAAGAGTTATGTGCCACAGGAGGATAAGGAACTATAAGTACCAGCATTAATTACACGGTGTTAGAATATTTGTCGCTTAAACATCGCGAATGCTTAACCACAGAATATACACACGACTGGGGGAATAAGCAATAATAACCTTTCAGATTGAGGTGTTCAAACGACAGTAAAACAAATATTGAGCATAACGCGATAAATTGTAGATCAGTACACTTCATTTCAATTATCGGTAAACCTTGATACACCAACCCGTACAATGGCCTGCCTCACTCAATGCAAGCGGCGCACTGCGGAAATTACTGCGGTGATGTCATCCACTTATGCACTGCTAATTGTTTTGTGACACGCAAATGAAAATATTGGTTTGGGCTTAGTGACATAAGCTAGCAGTTAACAAACTTTTGATTTGGCACATTACTTGTTAAGAGTATTATATTAATGTATATAATACTATATTTTATAAACACGACATTTTATATTATACTATATTTTATATAAAAAACGACTATCAAATCATTAGAGTCACCCTAAATATACCTGAAGGTACAACATGAATTTAAAAACAATATCAGTTCATTAAGTTGTATTAATACATGACAAAGAATATGGTGCCATATATGTATTGAAAATAGTGTTCGCTACTTACAAGACAATGATATTATTTCGATCGTACGCTGTGGTAACACACACACATCCATTGTGAAAGCATTCGATACCAATCAGGCGTTTCCTGTTTTAATGACGTCACGGATGCTTTTACGCGGCGCTGTCCAAATATAGAATGCGGGTTTCTTTTATCACCATGGTTTACTGAGGGAATTATTTACTTGGCCTAATAGCACCTGATCTACTATTTGGCGATACATTTATGCAACGAAGATGCCGTGATCTTGAGTTGTCTACCCCTACGTGTTTGCAAAATAGCTTTCTCTACCAACCGGATGTACTTCAAAATAGGCGAGTAGTGCACCATATAATACTACATTTTTTTAAACGACTATCAAATCATTAAGTCATCCTAAATATACCTGAAGGTAAATGTTTATACTCTTTCGAATTATTAGACGTAATCTTGTTGGAGTCTATCTATAATTTCAATTACTTCATGTGGCAACTTTTTTAAGACAAGGTTGTCCCGGTGAAAGAGAGCTTTGACACACTGGAGTGTTCGCATCATCACTGGTGCAACGTCACAAGTTACACTGAATCGTTAATAATAATAGTAGTAATAAAAAGACGAAGAAGACGAAAAAAGAAGAATTTTTTAAACCGTCATAACATACGTATATAATCCATTCGGAGGAGCTAAACATATATAACATTTATTGTAAAACCGGTAGAATTGTAGACATTGATAATATTATGGTTCCATTATGAACCAACAATGTAATATATATAACCTCAGGGCGTCTCTTATTTGGCATTTACCCCAATTACCATACCAGTCTCCTGTGTTAGTTACCATAGCCATCTGAATCTTGTAAGCAGCTCTGAGGTCAATTTGCCACCGACTTCCCCTGCTGTTTTTCGTTTATCAGCAGCTGTCAAATGTCATCTTCCTATTTCGGATGCCATCAACTGCATCCCTTGCCATAAATATTGGGCTGTATAATTCTGATAGTGTTTTGTGAGCTTCCCTGATGCCAGCTGCTAATTTTAAATGTAACATATTCACGTATTGTGATGTAGTCCATGCATACATGGAGTGACCCTTTAGTAAGGCACTTCTAAATGTATGCATACATGGGCTTAATGTGTTGCTATCATTTGAACCCATTAAACGCTCAATCTTGTGTATTCCCCCAGTCGCGTATATTTTGTGGGCTTAAGCACTCGCGATGTTCAAAAGGCAACAATTCAAACACCGATTTAATCCTAGGTACTTATACGTCCTTATCCTCTTCGTCTCCAATGTCGACAATATTTCCTTACTGGAGCGGGTCTTTCGCAGCCAGAAAGCAATGATGGTTGTTCTGTTTTTCGCAAGAGATTGTGACTCGCCCCACGAAAGCACCATTCGTGGTGTTCATCTTGGAGATCTTTGTGAATACAAGATGTTAATGGTTTGTCGAAGCCATCACAGGCGGAGTTTGACAACTCCGACCATAATGTTGCTGCTAGTCTTATCGAGTTCTACGTTGGGTATGTTGTTATGCCAGAGTAGCTGACAAATCTTTGTCATGCATCCACTGTGGAAACTTCGATGTTTGCCAAATTCCTCTTTACAAATCGTTAATGCTCTGAGCCATAAGGTAAGATATACTTCACATTTAGGTTACATGTTACCTTTATTTCCAAGCTATGCTGCTTTGACTTTCAAGTGGTCTGAAGTTTGTTGTCAACGTAGGGGAGTTTCCCCAATATTGTTAGGATGTCTTTTTGGGGTGCCATTGACTCTGACTATATGAGTATTCAATTATTAACATAATCTATAATCTCAAGTAGTTCACCACGAGGAGTAACAGGATCAGTTGGAATAGAGTTGTTCCTCATCACCTGTGCATTGGTTGTGCTGGTTGGTACGCCAGGTTGATTTGCCTAACTATCGGTTTGCTCTTGTTGATGGTCAAGCGTTACTGATATAATTGCAGGGCCATCGGCAAAGTCTTGGTTTTCTAACTTGGTCAGTATTGTCCACTGGATGCTTCCTGGTTTATGTTGCGGTTATCCACGTAACCAAGGCAGTGAAGACCAATACGAAGTTGGTAGGGAGGATACACCTCATTCCAACATAGGATTTTACTGGAAGCCATTCAGTGGGTGAATTACTAGAGTGACGTTTCGTTCAAAGTGGACGTAAGACTTCTCTATCATTGAAATCATGTTTGGAAGAACTCCGACGGATCTTGGGATCTTTAACACAATGCAAAGACGGTTGTTCTTGAAAACAGCAAGAAGACGATGAAGTTGATGTATAGTGGACAGTTCCCGTTTAAGCATTGCTCTATGATGTTCCTAAAAGCAAAGATCTGATCACTGCGTTTACCCTTCGTTTTACGAAACCAGCAGGAAGCACATAACCTCGGTCGTTCAAGACGAGGTGAGATGATTTCCGGTGTGATACCATGACGCATATATCAGCATTACGTTTTTACCCCGGGCTCTTCCGTACACATTGCCTGCTACAGGTAACGAATTTGGTTCACCCTGGGGATTTGAAGATATAGTTTGTCTTATCAACCGGCTGCCAAAGGTAATAATGTTGAACTACCCACTTGTTTAATTAGTCTTAACCTTCTTCTCGATAACTTATTCTCGGTGACCTTCTTCTGTTACGCGCACAATTATTATTGTTATTATTATACTGTTGACGTGGTCGGTGTCGTGGTTATTGTTGACGTGGTCGGTGTTGTGGTTATGGTGATGTGGTCTGTGGCGTGGTTAGAGTTGACGTGGTCGGTGTCGTGGTTACTGTTCACGTAGTCGGTGTCGTGGTTACAGTTGACGTTGTAGGTGTCGTGGTTAGAGTTGACGTGGTCGGTGTTGTGGTTACTGTTGATGTGGTCGGCGTCATGGTTACTGTTGACTACGACATGTCAGTGATTTATTATAATACTGTAACTGTGTAATGTTTATGTCACGGCTAACATTAACTATAGGCTTAATATTAGCCTAATAGTAGCTAGGTATATAATGTAAATGCATTATAAGTGATCTGTAACAGTTATACTTAGGCCTTCGTTATACTTATTCATAATGACAATATTTAATACAGTTATAATAGTAATTTAATACATTAAGCAATGATGATAATGTAATACATAAAATAGGTATATACATATTATTTTAATGTATTAGTAACATTAATGTAATACAATAACAAGATATTGCTTGCATTTGGAAGCCTGTGAGGTGTTCGTTCATAACATTAAATTTCACATTTGTCCCATTTTTAGAACTTGAGGTGTCATCACCATAGGGCATGCGGAAAAGCTCATCACCTCAGGTAAATAATAAATTATGCATTAATTTACTCTATCAACAAACCTTTTATAAACATTGTACAGAAGTATTCCATTTGTGAATCCAAGATGCCTGGGGCCCTGTGAATGTGCCTCCTACACTGTAGGAATTTGGTATGCTTGCAAACCTTTTATAATATGACCTATTATAAAAAGTTTGCCTCAATATTGTTTGAAATATAACCAGTTTAAGTGATAATAATAAGTTGTGGCATTTTCCGATATCACCACTCCAGATGAGATAGTGGAAGCTGAAGCTATGCGGTATCAATACAAATGTAGACTACACAATTTGGTTCAAAGGTCAGTAGAGGTTTTTGTGCACTCAAGACGATTTCTGAATCTGATATTTTATTTGTCTGTATTATTGGGTGGGTGTACTTGTTAAATTGTATATAAGTAAAGACATCATAACGTAAAAACTTTTTACCATAATTATATCATGATATTGACTAAACAATAATGGGAAGCACAATATAAGTATAACTACAGGTACAATCACTGCACTTGATATAATGTATTTATTTCATCAGATAACAAGCAAAGCAGCAATAACAAAATCAGGGAAAAGGTAAAACGTGTTAGGTAAATTTAAAAAAAAAACAGTTACTTTTATAAATATTCGTATCATCGAGCATCCAGCACATGGTATATCAAATACTAATTAATTGAATACTAATTGAATCCCATTCATTAGGCTTTCAAATTATGCCTTTCACAGAGAATACATTAGCTTTAGCAAACATGTGCTTAGTGATACATGTCTTGGGAAAATTGTTCAATATTCTGAAAGAATTGCGTACGAAAACATATTTCTGGAAATTTACTTTTGCAAAGAGTTCACCCATAACACACACACACTTGTTACAGAAACATGCTGTAAATAGATATCATATACATACTATGTACATATAATAACTTTAATAATAAGCACTTTGACCAAGTTGGATATTGTCTTTAGAAATAATAAATATATTAAATAAAGTAACTAGATTATACTTTATTAAAAAATAAATCAGTAGGCATAAAATAACTTTTTTTAAATATTTAATGCTGTGTATCTTTACACATAAAAAGTGGCTAAAATAGTCATGGTCCTTGCCAATGTGGCTGAGAGTTACATGTGCAATTGCCATGTTTACTCAATTCTATGAAGAGTACTGGCTAGAGAGAATGGTGAATACTTTTCTTTTGTACAATTATAATTTTCACATATTAATTTCAGTGTGGCGGAATGTTTCCCACATTAGTAGAAATGTTCAATATAACAGGTCAAAGTAATGCATATATAACATATGGGCATGCAAATTTTATAACATATGAAAATAATAATTATATTACCATGGTATTGACTTTGGCTAAGTGCCTCGTCACATATAAAATATCATACTTGTCAGAGTCATGTTAATTGTCACTTTGTTTCTTGTATAGGCAGATGCGGATGTACAGCACAATGCCAGGAAGGTGGTATGCAGTATCATCAAAGAGAGTGAACTCACACAATGTCATCGATATACAAGCTGATGTAGTTCACCAAAGATTGTCGAATCTGTCTTACAGTGTCTGTCTTACAGGGTTGACCAAAGGCTTATGCCATGTTTGACAGACCATGGCATCCACCGTTCCATCACCAACTGCAAAGCTAGTCAGGCGTCACCATATTCGCATGTCAAGCACTGTGCATTCTACATTGGTATCAGGTCAGTCAGGGTATCCGACCGGCATAGAAGCCAGTATACACACCACCAGTACTGCGAAGTCTGTCACGATGCAACACACAGTACTTCTGGGATTACTTCACTTGGTCGACATTTGAATACTTGACATTTAATATGCAGCATCTTGCACGGCTCATGGTTGTATAGTCTTGTCCACAAATACCAATGTCCTGTATAGCATATTAACTTATTGAACTAGTGGTAGTAAGCATTGTTCAGTTTCTTGTTGACCTGTAAAGAAAAACATGTATTTAATTTCAGTAAACAAAAAACATGCATCATGGTAGTGGAGTTGGGAGTAAATAATGATGCCATGTAATTATTATTATTACATGGTCTACACATATTCATGTTTGACATTTTAAGTGAAACATGAATATGTGAGGTTGTCTGGTGAAAGCAAATGTTGGAAATGACAAAATAAGGTTAGTGTGATGCCAACAGCACATTACCTCAGAAAATATTCAAACATTCATAATATGTATGTCTACCTTCTTCAACACTGTATTATTGATTTTTTTAGTCATCGTTGCAGTATTTCCCCTGCTATATGATGAGTGAGGTGGACCACCTCGGTGTTTTCTTAGCCAATTTGCTCAAAATATGCCAAGATGGCCACCCCATAGGTATTTCTTGCTATAAACATGTTTACACTTGTAGCTGTGCTTTTGTTTCCTCTCTATTTCCCAGGGAATAAGTTAAAACATCCTTCAGAATGCACCATTTTGAAGGTAATTTAAAAATTATATCTACGTAGCCATGCCCCCCCCCCCCCGACTCACATAGTGTATGTGCATTAATGTATGTGTTGACACACTGGGTATAATATGCATTATACAAGACTAACAAGAGCAAAGGTCATTCTAGTTTTCCATATGTGAATGAAAAAATGATGTATTTAAATGGACATATTAAATTATGTTGATAATTGATACGTTGTTGATTGTTAAAATGTTTAAATTCTCCGTTTGACGTTCTGTTAACGAGATAACGGATGCTCCCCCTAAAAATACAACGATTCTCGCCCGACCAACAAGAGCCTACTACCAGTCCTCCATGTCAATTGTATTTATCATTCCGTCCCTCACGTCATCTATTCTCTATGGATGTGTACTTTCGCAATTACTAAGTTTATTAACAAGATCCTGCGTAATCAAATACAATACCGGTACATATCAACACAGGTTGTGTCTGGCTTATTGATGCCGAGCGATATTGATGGTGACTCTCAACATACCTGGTCATAAAAGAACCGGTTTGGCGATTAGCAAACGAGTGGAGGGAGCAGCTTTAAAAAGAAAAACTTCCATATTAGATTTTATACAAAGACGCCACATTATGTAACTGTAAAAAGTGGTTCGACACTGAGAAACCTTGTTACAAAAGGAGGAGAGATGTTTTTTGTTAATCACAGTGTCGGTAATGTCAGAATTATTGGGAAACGATACATTGTTGGTGATTGCCGATGTTTTATGTTTGGATCAATACCCTTGAGGTGCATAGTGAATCATTCCACACAGTACTCATGTATCTGCACAAATATGTCATCGACACATGTACACCACACTGTCTCTCGAATGTTACCCATTTTGAGGTTGGCTAAAATAGGTGACATTGAGGAACCCATGGTTTCTCCGTGTTTCTGTTAGTAAACTAAATAACTGCCGTTGAAGCAGAAAGTCAGTTGTTCTGGGATTTGGTACATTTTGTGTGTTGTTTGCTGTTTCCATGTAGTGTCGTCCTGTAATTTCCTATTTACGATTCGGGTAGGATCTGGTATTGGGTTGTTTGTGGACAGTGCTGACACTAATTTCTGCCGCGGGGAACTCTACGTGTTCAATCATGTTTACGAAATCAATGTCCCTGTGTGGTGACTTCCCATCTAGTGGTGTGAGACTGTTAGCCAGTGTTTTGTCTACAATATATGGTAAACTCCCTATGCTAGATACTATCGGTTTAAGCGGTACGTGTGGTTTATGTATCTCTGACGTGCCATATATGTAGGGCATTTCTTCTGGCGTAGGGTAGATACGGTGTTCAGCTGGGTATAAACTGATTTCTTCTGCTGTCGAGTTCGTTTGGTGTTAATCAGTGTCGCCATGTAATCTGCTGTGGATTTTTCTTTAGTCTTACATATGTGTTGGTGTCACCCCGCAGGGCCAATTGATGTTGGCGTAATCATTGCTGTTACACCGCGAGAGTGACGCCCGATGTGTGGCTTATGAAGTCGAACTGGCAGATTGTCCGGACATTGATAGTTGAAAAGAAAAACAGACATTGAGCTTTGAGAAGTTGACTGCAGACAATCATAGAGGTGATCACCCATTGTGTTAATAGCCATTCTTTGGCAGCTAAGCAGACATGGAATGGTACTGCAGGTGTGCTGCTGTCTGGCCACTGCACTAGATATGTGACGTGCAGTGAAGCGGAACATTTTGACTGTAAAATGTATTGAATATGTTTTTTCGTATCTGGGCTAGAGTATGATGTTTCATATTTGCTCAATGTTGAAATGTACAATTGTGTATATGCATACTGTCGATGAATGTTGATTAATCGCAAGTATGTCAGTGGCGTATAGCGATATCATTGTAATTATTTCAGCGTCTGTAGTGCCATTCATTAATGGTGCTACTTGCGGTTTCTAACACATTTCGCCACTTCTCCCCTTAGGCATTATGCTTGCGCTTCGCTGGTGTTAAACCGTCTTTCAGTTTTGCTGATAGTAAATCTAAACGGTGTCGTTGTATGTCGGACAACATAAGCCATTGGCACTTTCACCGATGTATTCAGCGTGAGGTTTTTATGTAAAATATTAGCTCGTATGCATCGGATGTTAAATATGCGACGATTACCCCTTATGGCAATCTTCTTGGAAAGAGTTTCTGCTGATCTGCACATTCTTAAATAATTATCGTCCGTGTTTTCTCAAGATGTCAGCATGGCTATTGCTATTCGTATCATAAATAAAGTTCAAGACCTTTCCGAATCCACTATGTTTTCTTCGGTGGAGCCTTCTCGACACATTTTCGACAACGTTGGACTGCTGGTTACTCGGTCGATATATGACTGGTCATCACATGACAGCAATTCAACGAAGAACTCGGAATACATTCTGCTTGAATTTCTAAATACAGTTGTAGCTTTGTTCCACATCACTGACTTGTACTTAATTTGTCTAGTGGCTTATATTATATCTTATATATATATATATATATATATATATATATATATATATATATATATATATATATATATATATATATATATATATATATATATATATATATATATATATATATATATATATATATATATATATATATATATATATATATATATATATATATATATATATAAAACTGTTATTCAGTACTATAAAAGTAATAATAACCCGGTGTATTCATGCTTTCTAGACGCTTGAAAAGCATTTGACAGAGTCAATCACTGGACGCTTTTTAGAAAATTGCTTAATCGAGGTGTGCCTGTTGTACTTATCCGTATCCTGTTGTACTGGTACAGAACCCAAACATTCTGTATCAAATGTGGTTCTACAACATCAGACTTTTTTAATGTTTCGAATGGTGTTCGACAAGGTGGGATTTTGTCCCCATATTTATTTACCGTATACATTGACAATCTGAGCAATATGCTAAATAGTGCTGGTATAGGTTGCCACATACACAACAGCTGCAATAATCACGTGTTCTATGCTGATGACATTTGTATTATTGCTCCTAGTCCTAATATATATATATATATATATATATATATATATATATATATATATATATATATATATATGAACTAAAAGCTTGCATATGTAAAGAAGCAAAATATTTAGTGTGATAATATGCAATGACCTGAATTTATATCAGATATATATATATATATATATATATATATATATATATATATGAACTAAACAAGCTTGCATATATTAAAGAAGCAATCTATTTTAGGTGTGGTAATACGCAATGACCTGAAAGATGACGGAGATATTTTGAGACATCTTCGAAAATGTTATGCTAGCATTATCATAAAGTTTCACCACTGATAGTCATCATGTCTCGCATATAACTTTATTATTATTTATTTATTATTATAAATTTAGTTTAAGTCAGTAATTTGTTTATATAACTTACTTTTCAAACGGTGCTTATTTACATGAATTAATTACATACTTACTATACAATCACATCCTGTATATTGCTCATTATTTTATATGTTATTCACAAATTTCACATTTATCTAACTTATATCCTTATTATTTTTATCTATTCATTTTGTAACATATTTAATATGTTATAGGTTACTTAGATGTGCTAATGTATGTACCAATTATATATGGGTTTTTATCTGAAATAAATGTATTGGTATTCGTATACCATTTCATTCCTTATTTTGATTGCTTGATATCAGTTTGAATGTGTGCAGTAATGTAATAAATTTAATATTAAGTAACACATCACTAATTTAGCATTACTATGTAACTATTACATGAAGCTATGTAGTGCATTGGGCAAATCAAATATCTAAATAGAATTTGAACATTTATTGCAGAATGGCTGGGTGCTGCCTACAGAAGCTGAAATGGTGATCGAATTTAAAAGCAATACTTCGTCAACCTCCAAATTACCGTGAACATTAACGATAACAAGCAACGTTATGACAAAAAAAATTGTACCATCACAGACTATCTACAGAATATGTGATCATGAGTTATACAATGCATATCCTTTTTAAGGACAATACAATTATTTTATTTTATTGATTGATTTATTGTTAATTAACTATATTATCATCGGAACGTAAACTATGTGAGCTGCAGTTTTTTGAGTCGATGCATCTTGTTTTCTAATAGTTGACAGGAATTCATCCATGTCTCGGAGATATATTTTGATTTAACAAATATTACCGCAGTGTTACTAGTTGGATAAACAGCCATAGTAATTTTTTTTTAAATCGCCAAATCCAACTCCCTGTATCTTGATAATTGCGTGATATAGAGCAGTATTTAGGATGGATATGCAGTATTTTGTTTTTGGGAAACGTATTTCAAATATTTCCCTTTTTGACTCTCCCGCTTTCACGTCCCACATATACTAAGTATAATAAACATTTTTGCATCAAGAAGGGTATAGAAATCCACGATCAAGATAAGATCATCGAACGATTAGAGGAATTATACACCGAGCAATGCGAGAGTGAACAGAGAACCATAATCCACAACGACCGAAGAGAGATAACATCGTTGGGAGGTGGAAAAAATTATATTTCAATATATTTGAAAATATTTGCTTCTATATGAAAACATATATGTAGCACTTCTAGGAACAGTCGTTCTTCTCATCCAATCTATCCTTGTTTTATTGCACCAAGTTGTCAAACATAATGATTTTCCGTCTTTTTTTCCCAATGTATCCTATCCTACGTTATCCGCCACTTTGACCTACTAAATATGCGTGGATATACTTAAAAATAATAATTAATAAATGTAAAATGCGCGTAATACAAGCTGATATCATGGTTATGAAGTATGTAGAATTGATTCAGGTTCAGATTATTTTTAATATGATATTTGTTTTTTGGCAAAATGTGAGCTTGTTTTGAAGATGCAGAAAAAAATGTGTTGTTGCAAAAGTTGTCCGTTTAAAAAAAAACAATTATTGAATCAAGCAGGCCACGTAAATGCTTTTGGTATGATGTATTGCATTTACATATTGTCTTCAATTGCGTCAAAATAGTCATCGTCTCGACAAACTTGTGGTAGCTGGCATAGCTTTCCCCAAAGGACGTCCGTAGATAACGTAGAACAGAAACATTTTTGATTTGTTTATGCGCAATATTGATACGTTTTACGTATGTAATATAATGACAACTTAATGGATTTTGGGGCTAGTTAAATACAAAATACCTTGATATGATGATTGTTATTAAAAGGGTTCATACATTTGTGTTAAATACATGCGTAATGAATGAAATCAAGCAACTAAATCGTGATAGTGTGTTCCTTCAATCCTGATCAATGATACAATGCATAATATATTGTATCACTTACTATTTATTTTGACATCTGGAGCATTTATGGAAACACCAACAACTGAAATGTCTTGATGCAGCATGCGGATAACGTAGACTACATTCGAATGTAATAACTTCTTATCATTGATCTATTGAAATGTATTGTTAAATATAAGATTATCGGAACACAACTCAACATGCTATTAAGTATTGCAGCACATATGTAACGTTTCATAGCACCGTTATACGTATTCATGTTTCAGCAATCACATTTGCTGATAACGTAGAATACAAAATAATGTTGTGCATTCTGGCAGCATTTTAACATTATGCCCGGATACAACTGTTGTGTTATTACAAGACCACACTGTTATCGTATATGTGACAGAATAAGTAACAGTGGTCTGGTCATTCGTTGTTTCCCACAATGAGTTTAACTAACTTGGTTAACGTTGAATACAAATAACGTAAAATACAAGAATGGATAAACACCTATTAGTTCAGGTGAGTTACCATCTCAGCATCTAATGGACATTGCCTGAATACATGTTGTGACCTGCCTGTTGGAGCAGGAGGGTCTACTTTTGTCAAGTTGTCCTTACCAATTACCCATAGATGATCATGACGTGGTCCTATTGTAACAACCCATGATATTGCAAACATTTTATCAGTTGCTCGTTTCACAGCCCCACATCTCCCATCGTACGGACCTTTACCACATTACCTTGCGCTGTTTCGAAGTACTGCCATGAAGCAGATATGTTGAACATGACCTCGTACAATTGATATCAGATTCGCGATTGTGCTGTTCCTTTACTAACTTGCTTGATTCAACTAACGATGACCTTCATGATGCAACACTGCGCCATTTCATCTGACAGCACCGCAAGGCACTTGTGTTTCAAGTACACCGTTAATTCCCTTGTAGTGTATCACCGCAGAACAATCTTTAACTTGGTCCTTAGAGTAGTACACGCTGCTTATTTCCTCAAGAAAATGGTACATGTAGGTCTCGGTGAAATCTACTTGCAAGGTGCTTTAGGTTTCTGCGAGAGTGTTTTTTTAAGAATGGCAAGGGTCTTGTATCGAGTGCAGTTTGTATGCATCCATGCATTCCAAGAAATCGTCTTTGAAGTGAACATGAACTTCAAAATAGTCTCATACACAAGTATCGTTTTTTTGTTGTAGCATCTTTGTATGAGCGTTAGTTTCTAACTTCGGGCAGTTCTTCGTTCGGTGTATTCGTATCTTTCCGGGAATGTTATGTTTTCTTCTCTTTCTAGCTTCCGGGATCAAGTCAACTGTTTTAACATAGTACATATTGATTGTTTGCTAACTTTCGCGGCTTTTTACTTACTTTGTTCTGAATTACAATAGCTGCAAGTGATAGCTTTATTTTGAATACAAAAATAACTAAGTCTAAGTGGAATTATACGATAGTAGTCTCTCATTGTGAAGGAAATCTCACTGGTACAACATCACATTTGTTTGTCATACATGCATTGCTAATTAGAAATTTACAAAATAAATAAGGTAATCTCGTATAGTATACCTTGAATATAAACTCTGAAAACAAGATTATCTCATTATGAAAGGAATCTAGCTAGTGCAATATTACATTTGTTTGTCATGCATGCATTGCTAAATACAAATTTACCTTTGGTTTTCGCAAATTGTGTTTTAGACCCGCAGCAGAACCATTTTCGTTTGGATCTAGACGAAACGTTGCCGTAAGAACGCCATGGAATGTGTTACAGTATTTCCTTCCCCGCAATAACGTAAAATACAGGAACACGTAAAATACATAATTTGATATTACTGAACCATATGCAATTTAATTAAGTATGTATATGATGCACTACTTTTATTTCACAACATAAACCAGGTAATCTCATGCGGTATACCTTGAATGTAAACTTGGAAAGAAACAATTCTCACTATGAAGGGAATCTTGCTAGTACAATATCACATGTGTCTGTCATGCATGCATTGCTAAATACAAACTTATTTTTGTTTTGCAAATTGTGTGTTAGACCCGCAGCAGAACCACTTTCGTTTGGATCTGGCCTAAACTTTGCCATAAGAACGCTATGTAATGTGTTATAATGCTTCCGCCACCGCGATAACATAGAACACCGGATAAGGTAAAATACACGATTTTGTTTTATCGAATCTTACGTGATTAAATTAGGTAGCTATGTTATGCACAACTTGTATTTCACAAAGGAAACAAGGTACTCTCATATAGTGTACCTTGATTGTATACAGGGGAAAGCACGTGTATGATAAAAGTGGATAACAGAGAAAAGTTGATTATGCTCATGGCTATTGTTTTTAGATGATAACCCAATGTACACGTGTTAAGAATACATACTTTCCAATCAGATAGCACTTCCTTGGTAAACAGTTATGTTATTAATTATATGATTATCAATTAGGAAAATATATGCGACTATTTTAGAGAACATCATAACATAATAGGTATGTATTCATAGAATGAAATAAACATGTAGTTAAGCAGCTAACAGTTACTGAATATTAAAATTACCATCCTTTTTAATACTACCCTTTGCTGTGGACAAACCAAAATGGGGGCACAAACTCACACACACACACACACACACACACACACACACACACACACACACACACACACACACACACACACACACACACACACACACACACACACACACACACACACACACACACACACACACACACACACACACACACACACACACACACACACACACACACACACACACACAATATATATATATATATATATATATATATATATATTATATATTATAGTAACTATTTAGTATGATTTATATGTTGCAACTGCTGCAGTTATTAATATAGACAAACAGTTAGCCAAAATCGTAGAACACAAGTCGCCAACAACAGACCATACATACAGACATTATATTTGTAATTGACTGGGAGAGGTCAAAAGTTGTGGATAAAGAGATGGATAATTGTGCGCGTTGGATTAGAGAAATCGTATGGATTTGGAAAAGTACACCAACTATGAACAGAGACGAGAGGGCTACATATTGAGTCATGTGGGGGACAGTCTGTGATGGTACAATTCCTAATGAAGGATGTAGGCCACTGATGGCGATCGATGTGTCGTTGTGAGTCGACATTTACTAGTTGTGTAATAAGGATTCTTGTTTTACAATACAAGAGTGTTTGAAATTATTTTCATTTTTGTAAGCGATGGTTTCCTTTTGAAAGCTGGCAGAATAGTGCCATAAAGTCGCATTAATTAATATATTAAGAACCATTTTGACACGTTTGCACTAATTGCGAGTAACGTGGATTTGTGGAACCCCATTACTGTATAATGAGTGATTGTTGTGTGACCACTCTTCAATAATTTCTTACTACAGACAGTGATGAATTAGTTTACGCGGATTACGCAGATATTTCTTTTAACATGTCTGCCAGGGAAGAAATGTATAAACCGCTTTGAGCAGACATGACGACTGGATAATGCGCTATATAAAAACTCTCCTATACGTTTACCTTTTTATTCCTAACTATGTACCCCTTGCCAAAATGTGCGGGTCTGGTTCATGTCATAGTAGGGATACAATCGGGATAAGTTATTCTAATTCGAGATACTTTGTTGATTCTGTCAACATTCGGCAGTCGCGCAGCGTCCAATTGTCGAATTGGAAGCTATGAGTTCACACTTACTTTCACAGAATAAACCCTTCCACCCAACAGTGCAAATGCGTTTGACTCCCCCAGCATTGACGTTTGATAAGCAAGTCGCGCCGTTTTTGCAAGGTGCATCGGTGCACGCATAATGCACTAAATGATACAGACACATGGGGTAGTAATTATCGTCATATAATGTGAATAATTTCTTGAGTTTGTATCATATTTGTATTGTGTTTATATACATATTTAAGAGATAATATGTTATAGAACGTTTGTTAGAATATTGAATAATGAATTAGCCAAAACAAAGCGTTAAGTAAGATAATAGAACGTGTTAGTCGTCGATAATTCAACTACACATCAAGCGGTAGCATTATTACGTACCTGAACAACGCCTATTTACCCGGTAATAAACATACACCGGGATGTCTTTTGGACATATGTACTGATCGGTGGGCTGTATCGGTTGTAGTGTAGCACATATGAGCTGGGAGCATATACATGGCAGCGAAACATCGAACAGATGCCAAGCACCGTTGTAAGCATTGGGATTGTTTACGCACGTTTTCGTGCCGATTGATTTGACTTATGCCTGCCTCCCATCTGACATCACGCGTCGTCGTCATATCAACAGTGCATGTCTCTACGAACATATTAAGAATACCTAGATGACAAGTGTTTGTCTACGGTTTTTAAGTCTCTTGTCCGACCACATATTGAGTATGCAAACCAGGTATGGAGTCCGTATTTAATGAAGCACATAACAGCACTAGAAAATGTTCAGCGTCAAGCAACTAAATTAATTCCTGGATATAAAGAACTTGATTATAAAGAACGCCTAAAAAGATTAAACCTACCAACCCTTTCATATCGTCGTCTTAGGGGAGACATGATAGAAATTTACAAAATATTAACTGGGAAATATGATTCTTCTGTTACATCAAATTTTGTTACATTAAGGGAAATGATTCAATAACGAGAGGGCACAACCTCAAAATATTTAAAGAAAGATGTCGATTAAACATCCGAAAAAAATCATTTATATACCGATCTACTGATGTATGGAATAGTCTGCCACAGTCTGTGGTAGATGCTCCATCAGTCCAATCATTTGAAGTAAGAATTGATAAACTATGGAAAAATCATCCTATACAAATTATTTTACTGCACCACCTCTACTATGGACTGTGTCACCTTTAGACGCATGCGCACAGTCTCAAAACAATGCTCAAGACAGAGCTGGCACAAGAGGCAGGAATGCCTAATACTAGCCAGAAAAGGACCTGTAAGAACCTGTAAGAATATTAACACAAATATTGTTCAGAATACAACAGCTACTGACGCTCCGTTTTCTCGTATGTGCGCTAGGCTGTGCGCGCATATAGTTGTAAATGCGCCGCGCGCGCGCGCGCGTGCGTGCGTGCGTGCGTGCGTGTGTGTGTGTGTGTGTGTTTGTTTGTGTGTGTGTGTGTGTGTGTGTGTGTGCGCGCGTGTGTTTGTGTAATGAATGTTATTTTTTATGCGGAAAAGGCTACTCTAGGAAGTCAAATGCATATACCCAAACATAGACATCCCGTAAAAGAATTACAGATGGAGTTTAATAATATTTCAATAATAACCATTACGATTATCATATGTAGTAATGTGTTACTTCAATATGTATTATCATCGTAACGTAAAACATGTACACAACAGTGTTGTTGAGCCGATGCACCTTCTTTTCTAAGAATAGACAGGCATTTTTTAAGATTCGCAACTTCAATTAAGAACATATATTTTAATAGTCCTTGGTCGAAGGCTTGAGGCAGCGAAGCATCGAACAGATGCCAAGCTCCGTTGGAAGCACTGGGGTTGTTTGCGCACGTTTTCATGCCGATTGACTTGATTTATGCCTGCCTCCCATCTGACATCACGCGTCGTCGTCGTATCATCAATGCATGTCTCTACGAACATACTAATTCTAACTGATATTCAGAATACAACACCTACTGACGTTCCGTTTTCTTGTGTGTACGCTAGGCTGTGCGCGCATATACAATAGTTATGTGTGTGTTTGTGTGTGTGGTTGTGTTTGTGTGTGAGAGTGTGTGTGTGTGTGTGTGTGTGTGTGTGTGTGTGTGTGGTGTGTGTGTTTGTGTGTTTTGTGTGTGTGTGTTGTGTGTGTGTGTGTGTGTGTGTGTGTGTGTGTGTGTGTGTGTGTGTGTGTGTGTGTGTGTGTGTGTGTGTGTGTGTGTGTGTGTGTGTGTGTGTGTGTGTGTGTGTGTGTGTGTGACTGTATTTGTGTGGCTCCTTGCTCATCACATCATGGTCACACATCCAGTACAACGTACAGCCTAATGTTTTGACAATGGTTGTTCAAGCAGTTTAGCGTACCGTATACAATATGAAAATAATGGCTTAGACAAACGCTATCTTAAACAAAGTGTTGGATATACCATTATTGGCGAATGTATACAATATCATTGTTGACATCGATATCCGGCAAGCTGTCCAACGTATTATGATTTTATTCATAGACGGCCGCCATCTTTATAAAATGCCGGATGTGAAAACAGAAGAGTCGAAATGTGAAATATTCGAAATGCATTTCCACAAATAACATAATATGCACATACCAAGTATTGCTTTACATGATGCCGTTATTAAGATACAGTTGGATGTGGCTTCTGTTTTAAAGATGGGTATCTAATCAGCAGCACCACGGTAATGGTTGTTAAATCAAAGCCTGTGCCCGAGACATGGACGAGAAAACAACATATATAGACATTGTCACGATAAGTATAACTAACAACCGCATGCTCAAGCCTTGACCCATGGACTATCCTTGGTTGAAGTTGCGAATTATATTTTTTGTCAATTCTTTAAAACAACATACTGTTGTTTACACATTTTACGTTATGATGATAATGCATAAGGTATATAGAAGCAACACTTCACTACGTATTATAATTGGTATTATCACTATTAGTATTATTGTTATATTGTAGTTCTTTTTATAGGCATTTTTTTGGTATATTGATATAACTTACTGGATAATCCTTTCTGCATAAATAATAACATTCATTATGCAACACAGAAGCACACGTGCACGCGCGCCGCAACACAAGCCACACACACACACACACACACACACACACACACACACACACACACACACACAACCCACAAACACACACACACACAACACACACAAACCCACAACACACACACACACACACACACACACACACACACACACACGAAACACAAACATAAC
>JAODUO010001233.1:2500-42500 GCA_025642075.2 Ridgeia piscesae | reverse complement strand
TCAACTGTAACCACGACACCGACCACGTCAACTGTAAGCACGACACCGACCACGTCAACTGTAACAACGACACCGACCACGTCAACAGTAACCATGACACAGACCACGTCAACAGTAACCATGACACCGACCACGTCAATTGTAACCGCAACACCGACCACGTTAACAGTAACCATGACACCGACCACGTCAACAATAACCATGACACCAACCACGTCAACTGTAACCACGACACAGACCACGTCAACATTAACCATGACAAAGACCACGTCAAATGTAACCATGACACCGACCACGTCAACTGTAACCACGACACTGACCACGTCAACAGTAACCATGACACAGACTACGTCAACAGTAACCATGACACCGACCACGTCAACTGTAACCACGACACCAACCACGTCAACAGTAAGCACGACACCGACCACGTCAACTGTAACCACGACACCGAAAACGTCAACAATAAGCACGACACCGACCACATCAACTGTAACCACGACACAGACCACGTCAACATTAACCATGACAAAGACCACATCAACAGTAACCATGACACCAGCCACGTCAACTGTAACCACGACACCGACCACGTCAACAGTAACCATGACACCGACCACGTCAACAGTAACCACAACACCGACTACGTCAACAGTATCCACGTCGCCCACAACGTCAACATTAACCACGACGCAGACCAACCACCAGTAACCACGACACCGACCACGTCAACAGTAACCATGACACCGACCACGTCAACTGTAACCACAACACCGAACACGTCAACAGTAACCATGACACCGACCACGTCAACTGTAACCATTACACCGACCACGTCAACTGTAAAAAACTAGATGTCTCAATATATGTGTTGCTTTTCTTTTACCTACATAGTAATACAAAATGTATGTATATGTTTACTCAATTCAATGAAGCGTACTGGCTAGAAATAGTGGTGAATACTTTTCTTTTGTACAATTAGTATTTTCACATATTAATTTCAGTGTGGCAGAATGTTTCCCACATTAGTAGAAATGTTCAATATAACAGGTCTGAGTAATGTATATGTAACATGTGGGCATGCAAATTTTATAACATGAATAAAACAATTATATTACCATGGTATTGACTGTGGCTAAGTTTGGCGTCACATATAAAATATCATACATGTCAGAGCCATGTTAATTGTCACTTTGTTTCTTGTATAGGCAGATGCGGATGTACAGTGAAATGCCAGGAAGCTGGTGTGCAGTATCATCAAAGAGAGTGAACTCACACAATGTCATCGATATCCAAGCTGATGTAGTTCACTAAAGGATGTCGAACCTGTCTAACAGTGTCGAGAGAGGTTGACCAAAGGGTTATGCCATGTTTGTCAGACCATGGCATCCACCGTTCCATCACCAACTGCAAAGCTAGTCAGGCTTCACCATATCCGCATGTCAAGCACTCTGCATTCTGCATTGGTCTCTAGTCAGTCAGGGTATCTGACCGGCATGGAAGCCAGGGTACACACCACCAGTACTGTGGAGTCTGTCATGATGCAACACCCAGTACAACTGGGATCACTTCACTTGGTCGACATTCAAATATATGACATTTAATATGCAGCATATTGCACGGCTCATTGTTGTATAATCTTGTCCACAAATACAACTGTCCTGTATAGTATATTAACTTGTTGAACTAGTGGTAGTAAGCATTGCTCAGTTTCTTGTTGACCTGTAAAGAAAAGCATGTACTGTATTCAATTTCAGTAAACAAAAAACATGCATCATGGTAGTGGAGTTGGGAGTAAATAATGATGCCATGTAATAACTATTACATGGTGTACACATATTATATGTAAGGTTGTCTGGTCAAAGCATATGTTGGAAATGACAAAATAAGGTTATTGTGATGCCAACAGCACATTCCCTCAGAAAACATTCAAGCATTCATAATATGTATGTCTACCTTCTTCAACACTGTATTATTGATTTTGTTTAGTCATCGCTGCAGTATTTTCCCTGCTATATGACTCAGTGTTTTTCTAAGCCAATTTGCTCAAAATATGCCTCATAGGTATTTCTTGCTATAAACATGTTTACACTTGTAGCTGTGCATTTATTTCCTCTCTATTTCCCAGGGAATAAGTTAAAACATCCTTCAGAATGCACCATTTTGAAGGTAATTGTTTTGATTGATCTACATACTCACGTAGTGTATGTGCATTAATGTCTGTGTTGACACACTGGGTGTAATATGCATTATACAAGACTAACAAGAACAAAGGTCATTCTAGTTTTCCATGTTCAAGATAATATGTGAATGAAAACAATGTGTATTTAAATGGACATATTAAAATATTTTTATAATTTATACGTTGTTGATTGTTAAAATGTTTAATTTATCTGGATTGATCAGATGTGAGACTCCCACAGACTGCGTATCCTCCCGGCATTTGCCATACCCATGTGACTGCCTTAATCTTAGCCCCTCCTCTGCCTTGTCTCACTGTTGCAGTGTAGTGTGGCCTGTAGCAATATTATAATTCGAATATGTTATGCATTCATATAATGCTGTAATGAAAATGTTGATAACTATTTGAAAACAACTGGCACGTGTGAGTTGAAAGGTACCATATACATAGACTACAGCCAGGCATCATTAACTACAATGGAAACAAGTGCAAGAATGTTATATGTAATACTTGCATGATATAATAGTGTACACCTATTGTATTAACATGTTAATCAATCATGGCTGTCATAAAAATCTAAATTATTTTGCATAAAAATGTAATGGAAATAACAACATTCAGTAATAGTACTGAAATGTGAGTCGCAAAACACTGTTTTAATAATTGTGAGATTAATGTAATTCTCCGTTTGACGTTCTGTTAACGAGATAACGGATGCTCCCCCTAAAAATACAACGCTTCTTGCCCGACCAACAAGAGCCTACTACCAGTCTCCCATGTCAATTTTATTTATCATTCCGTCCCTCCCGTCATCTATTCTCTATGGATATGTACTTTCGTAATTACTAAGTTTATTAACAAGTTCCTGCGTAATCAAATACAATACCGGTACATATGAACACAGGTTGTGTCTGGCTGAGTGATGCCGAGCGATATTGATCAATTTGATGGCGACTGTCAACTCAAACTGGCTTGCCTTGTCAGCGACACTGATAATCTTACAAGTTAGAGAATCCGCGTCGAGTAGACGTTCACAAGAGTGGATTAGCCCCCGCCTACTCGCTCTTGTTGCTAACTGCGATAATGCACTTAATGCGTACCTTCATAGAAGAATCACTTTGCCTTTGGAATCTTAGTCATGACGCGCAAAAGCACGTGCGATTTGTTATTGTGCCGCAGTAGGTCGATCTCGCATAAAGCACGTGACCCAAAAAGTAAAAATTATACCCGGTGTAACGGCGATATTTTTTACGATAACAAAATGACAATTACGCATTAAAAAAAATAACTGACTGTGCATACAATTTAAACTGTTAACACATTACACATCTGGTGATAAAAGAACCGGTTTGTCGATTAGCAAACGAGTGGAGGGAGCAGCTTTATGTAATTGAAATTATAGATAGAATCCCACAAGATTACGTCCAATAAATCGAAAGAGTATAAACATTTTACCTTCAGGTATATTTAGTGTGACTCTAATGTTCTTATAGTTTTTTATTTTATAAAATGTAGTATTATATGGTGCGCTACTCGCCTGTTTCCAAGTACATCCGGTTGGTAGAGAAAGCTATCGCAAACACGTAGGGCTAGACAACTCAAGATCACGGCATCTTCGTTGTATAAATGTATCGCCAAATGGTAGATCAGAAGCTAGAGGGCCAAGTAAATAATTCCCTCAGTGAACCATGGTGATAAAAGAAAACCGCATTCTATATTTGGACAGCGCCGCGTCAAAGCATCCGTGACGTCATTAAAACGGGAAACGCATGATTTGTATCGAATGCTTTTACAATGGGTGTGTGTGTTTTACCACAGCGTACGATCGTAATAATATCATTGTCTTGTAAGTAGCGAACTCTAATTTCAATACATCTATGGCACCATATTCTTTGTCATCTATTAATACAACTTAATGAACTGATATTGTTTTTAAATTCATGTTGTATGTTATATACATTAATATAATACTCTTAACAAGTAATGTGCCAAAACAAAAGTTTGTTACTGCTAGCTTATGTCACTAAGCTCAAACCAATATTTTCATTTGCGTGTCACAAAACAATTAACAGTGCATAAGTGGATGACATCACCGCAGTAATTTCCGCAGTGCGCCGCTTGCATTTAGTGAAGCAGGCCATCATACGGGTAGGTGTATTCAGGTTTACCGGTAATTGTAATGAAGTGTACTGATCTACAATTTATCGCGTTATGCTCATTATTTGTTTTACTGTCGTTTGAACACCTCAATCTGAAAGGTCAGTCTTGCTTATTCCCCCAGTCATGTGTATATTCGCGATGTTTAAGCGAGAAATATTCTGTATATGTATATGTAACTGGCAACATGTCCTAGGGACACATCTCGCCAGTGCGCATGGTGGGTTGTCTGACTTAATTGTTAAAATGTTGGACCAAATTTTTCTGAATTGAGTTTAGTGATTCACTTGAGACAGTGTTTGGGGGGGGGAGAGAATTCCATTATTTAATTGTTGTTGGGAAGAAGCTGTTTCCAAATATGTTTGCAGAGTATCTAATTTGCAAGAACTGACTGTCATGTGTACGTGAGGATCTAGTGTTGTGTTGGATATAGTGATCTAGCGGGATATTTATAAGGTTATATTCCATTTTGTATATTATGCTAAGTCTTTTAATTTGTCTTCTTGTTTGGAGGGTGTCCCATTGGAGGTCTTTAAGAAGTTGGGTTACTGTTCCTGGTTCTCTAGAATAGTTTTGTGTACAAAATCTGGCAGCTTGTCTTTGGATTCTTTCTAAAGTTTTGATATGTTTTAGGCAGTGTGGATCCCGTGATGCTGACGCATATTCAAGTAGTGGTCGGACAAGGGTTGTGTAGGCTATTGACTTAATGTAGGTTGGACATTTATTTAGATTTATCCTAATGACTCCTAGAGTCTGTTGTGCTTTCCTAGCGACTGAGTTACATTGTGCTGTCCAATTTAATATATTTGATATGTATACACCAAGATAACAATGTGATTGAACATATTTTAAGTTGTTTGCCACAGAAGGTGTAAATATTTGGTGTCGGTTTTCTTGAGGCTAATGTCATTGTGATGCATTTGGTGGGATTGAATTTCATAAGCCAGGTGTTTTGCCATTCCTCAAGTTTGATTAGATCATTTTGGTGGAGAGAAATGTCATTGTCTGATTTAATTGGTTGATATAGTAGGCAGTCATCTGCAAAAAGGCGAACGTTTGAAGTGAGATTGTTGGGTAGGTCATTTATGTAAAGTAAGAAAGGTAGGGGCCCCAGTACGGTTCCCTGTGGTACCCCTGAGGTGACTTCAATTGGTTTGGATGCTGATCCATTTATTACAACCTGTTGAGTTCTTTCAGCAAGGAAGCTTTCTATCCATGACGATATTGGGCCTGTGATGCCATAGTATTTTATTTTGTGGATTAGTCTTTTATGTGGAACTTTGTCGAATGCTTTAGTGAAGTCTAGAATGGCCATGTTACAAATTTCTTTTCATCTATATATTTGCTTATGGCATGGACAGTTTGAATTAATTGAGTTTCTGTTGATCATTTTGCACGAAAACCATGTTGGTGGTCAGTTAGATGTGACGTTGTTCAAGGTGTTTCATGATGTGGCTATGAATTATGTGTTCAAGAAGTTTAGAAATCACAGGTGTTAAGGATATTGGTCTGTAGTTTGAAGTTTCTAACACCGTGAAATTAATTATGGTACTTATAATTCCTTATCCTTCTGTGGCACACAACTCTTCGACAATACTTCCTCACCGGTTACGATTTTTTGCAGGAGATTGTGCATCGCAGGTCTTTTGCAGGTAGTGTTCATCTCAGAAATTCGATTTCGACACACATGCTAATGGCGTGTCGAAGACTCCACAGGGGACAGGCTATACCATATCCGACCATACTGTTGCTTATGGTCTTGTAAAGTTCCACGTTGGTTGTAATGTTAAGCCAGACTATCTTACATATCATCCATTGTGAAAAGTTTCGATCTTTGTCATATTCCCGTTTGCTACTCGTCAGCGCTCTGAAGAGCTTTAGAACTTAAAGGCGGTTTGTGTGTAGGTGTTGTATATATTTGTCGGCGAATGGTTTTGGTTTTAGGCTTGTGTTTGCTTGGGCGCACAAACTCTGGCCGAGTTGCAAGAACACAGGGTAACATATTTTAGTGTATATTATAATGTTGTACCGGTAATCTTAAATTGAAATTTCGATTAGGCTCATATTTTTGAAATATGTCGCGAGGGATCTCTTTAAACAAAAGGGCTTCCTTGTCAATTTGTCAACTACAGTTAATTATCTACCTGGCAATCTTGTTAAATCTTGAACTGACCTAACATTACTTGGTTTAATGAACTTGACGTTTTCTATACGTTTTCATTTGATTGGTCTTTGAAGTATGCATTTGACTGACTGGTGTGTCCCTTCTGCATAAATATAAACACCCACACGTATACACAGTCACTCAGCGTGTACGCACGTACGGACGTACACATATCTAAAAACAAACACACGCACACGCACACGCACACGCACACGCACACGCACACGCACACGCACACGCACACGCACACGCACACGCACACGCACACGCACACGCACACGCACACGCATTAACACATGAACGGAACTTCAACAGCTTGCACACCATTTAAAATTGTCTACTTCGAGAATCCACGAAAATGGAAAAGTCGATAACGACGAAATATTTGTAGACAAAATCGAGAAACCGGAACGCTGTAGCTGCTGTATTCTTAATACCATTTTGCTTGATATGTTCATAGCGACATGCACTGATGACACGACGACGATTCTTGATATGAAATGGCTAAAGATCAGTCAAATGGATTCGCACAAAAACGTGCCCGTACAATCAAAATGCTTCCAGCGGTGCTTGGGAGATGTTCGTTGCGTCGCTGCCTTCTATCTACCGAAAGCTTACGAGTGCGTCACTACAACCGATACAACCCACAGTACAAAAGATTTAAAACAAACAAATCCCGGTCTTTATGTTTATTACCGGGTAAATAAGCGATGTCCAGGTAGGTAATAATGGTACCACTTGGTTTGTAGTTGGACTTACAACGACTAACAAGCCATATCATCTCGTTGAAAGCTTTGTTCGACAATATAATTAATGGTGTACTATATATTTGTTCTTAGTAATACAACTACAATGCGTAACACGTATGTCTAACTTGTATAGGGTATACAAGGATATTCGCATAATTATGACCTTTTCTTAGTTCACCGATATAATTACTTGGTATATTTTTATTACTGGATAACGTACCCACGAAATAGTATAGATCTATCCCAACAATATGCACAGTATGTAACCAAGAACACAAAATCTATTTTTAACAGAAAGGCCGACTTCGATTGGCCTACTCAGGTTACTTGCGAAACGCTAACGTGGTATCCCGTTTATGGTGAATTACACTGCGCACGCAGAACTACGAGCGTAATCCAACTGAACAGCGATGATTCTGATCACGGAGATAAACCACTTGTGCAAATAAATTGAATAAAGTAATTAGCTGTTCAGTGTGTAAATTGTGATGTTCATCTTCTTAGACTTATATATTACTACATAGAGTGTGGTGACGTTAACAAAATAATAATAAATGCATATATAAATGACTGTTTCTAATGTAGTGGGGGCTTAATTTCCCAATTGGCTAATATTTCAATTACTCGAGTAAATCCTCACGAAACCGCGTTAGCCTCGGGTAGAGGGCCTTGACGATTCACCTTGTTTATCTATGTCAAGAAGGGTCACGTGAGCAAATGTTCTTGAATGTTCAATTGGCACTGGTGTTACTCGGGTTACACGCGTAGCTGACTCGAAGTCAACTAAAGATAACATATTCTCTGTATCTGTATCTGTATCTTAACTGGCAAAATGTCCTACGGACACATCACGCCAGTGCGCATAGGGGGGTCATCTGACTTAATTGTTAAAATGTTGGATTAAACTATTCTGAAATGATTTTAGTGATTTACTTGAGATTGTGTTTGAGGGGAGAGAATTCCATTACTTAATTGTTGTTGGGAAGAAGCTGCTTCCAAATATGTTTGCAGAGTATCTAATTTGCAAGAACTGACTGTCATGTTTACGTGAGGATCTAGTGTTGTGTTGGATATAGTGATCTAGCGGGATATATATAAGGTTATGTTCCATTTTGTATATTATGCTAAGTCTTTTAATTTTTCTTCTTGTTTGGAGGGTGTCCCACTGGAGGTCTTTAAAAAGTTGAATTACTGTTCCTGGTTCACTAGAATAGTTATGTGTACAAAATCTGGCAGCTTGTCTTTGGATTCTTTCTAAGGTTTTAATATGTTTTAGGCAGTGTGGATCCCATGATGCTGATGCATATTCAAGTATTGGTCGGACAAGGGTTGTGTAGGCTATTGACTTAATGTGGGTTGGGCATTTATTTAGATTTCTCCTAATGACTCCTAGAGTCTATTGTGCTTTCCTAGCGACTGAGTTGCATTGTGCTGTCCAATTTAATGTATTTGATATATGTGATAACAATGATAACAATGTGATTGAACAGATTTAAGTTGTTGGCCACAGAAGGTGTAAATATTTGGTGTCGGTTTTCTTGAGGCTAATGTCATTGTGAAGCATTTGGTGGGATTGAATTTCATAAGCCAGGTGTTTTGCAATTCCTCAAGTTTGATTAGATCATTTTGGAGGAGAGAAATGTCATTGACTGATTTAATTGGTTGATTTAGTAGGCAGTCATCTGCAAAAAGGCGAACGTTTGAAGTGAGATTGTTGGGTAGATCATTTATGTAAAGTAAGAAAAGTAAGGGCCCCAGTACGGTTCCCTGTGGTACCCCTGAGGTGACTTTAATTGGTTTGGATGCTGATCCATTTATTACAACCTGTTGAGTTCTTTCTGCAAGGAAGCTTTCTATCCATGACGATATTGGGCCTGTGATGCCATAGTATTTTAGTTTGTGGATTAGTCTTTTATGTGGAACTTTGTCGAATGCTTTAGTGAAGTCTAGAATGGCCATGTCTACAGATTTCTTTTCATCTAGATATTTGCTTATGTCATGGACAGTTTGAATTAATTGAGTTTCTGTTGATCTTTTTTGCACGAAAACCATGTTGGTGGTCAGTTAGGATGTGGTGTTGTTCAAGGTGTTTCATGATGTGGCTATGAATTATGTGTTCAAGAAGTTTAGAAATCACAGGTGTTAAGGATATTGGTCTGTAGTTTGAAGTTTCTGCCCTGTTTCCTTTCTTGAAAATTGCTGTTATGTTTGCTTCGTTCCAGGCTTTGGGGACTTGACCAGAGTCAACTGATGATTGGAAGATATCATGTATTATTGGTGTTAGGTGGTAGGCATATCTGTTTAGAAACCATGGTGGAATGCCATCTGGTCCTTGCGATTTAGAGGTGTTAATTTTTGATAGTTGGTCATGTACTCCTTTAAGTGAAATTGTTAATTCGGGTATTTTTCCATGTGGGCTGTCATTCAGATTTGGCAGCTTGGAATTTCCTTCATATGTGAAGACACTTTTGAACTGATTGCCTAAGGCCCGCTTTTTGCTTGTCATCGCTAATTATGTTTCCCGCAATGTTGAGGCCCCCAATCCCCGGGTTATCTTGTCTAAGTTTGGAAATGAAACTCCAGAATGCTTTCGGTTTGTCTGTTATTGCAGTTGTTGGGAATTTTTTTTGGCATTAAAACAAGGGTGGGGTTCCCATGAAAAAAATTTGTTTTTGGATTTCTAGATATTTTTGCTTTCTTATATAATCGTTTCTTTCTTTTGCACATTTTTTTTTTTTTTGAACCAGGGAAGGTTGTATCTGGAAGTTGTAAGACGGACTGGTACATAGTGTTTCATAATGTTGATGTTTTTTTTTTGAAACAAGGTTCCATTTGTCTTTGGGCTGTCATGTTTTGGTTTAAAGAGAAGTATTTATGTTGAAAGCATACATATGTTACGAGATATATATATATATATATATATATATATATATATAAAAAAAAAAATTTTTTTGTATTTTGGTTGGTTTTGGTTGGTTCGGTTCGGTTCTTCCGGTTTCTTGGTTCGGGGTTCTTTTTTCTTGGGTTTGGTTGGTTGGTTGGTTGGTTGGTTTGGGTTTCGGTTCGGTTTCGGTTCGGTTCGGTTCGGTTCGGTTCGGTTCGGTTCGGTTCGGTTCGGTTCGGTTCGGTTCGGTTCGGTTCGGTTCGGTTCGGTTCGGTTCGGTTCGGTTCGGTTCGGTTCGGTTCGGTTCGGTTCGGTTCGGTTCGGCTCGGTTCGGTTCGGTTCGGTTCGGTTCGGTTCAATTCAATCTAGCTATAAATGTCAACAAAACTACACAATGTTTTACTTATTAACATTTTACATGGGGGTAAAGCTATTGACACAAACATATAACCCGCACTACAATCTCGAGGTTCACTGCATAAAATCTAAACGCATTATTGTATGCTACATACAGTTTTCTCATTGAATCTGCTCTATAGCAACACTGCAGCTGGCATGTATAATTTGTTTTTTTATAATGAAGTACAGTAGGATTTAAATAAAGTACATTTTACAGAATCTGCACACATGTAAAACGTTCGGATCAAGGCGTTACGGTGAGCATAAATTATCTGGTATTATCGCATATAATTATCTTCTGTGATAATATGCCCAAGATATTTATACTTACTAAGCTCTGGCAATGTTTCACCATTTAGCAAAAGGTTTGGAATGTGTATATCTTTGAACATTTTACAAGAAAATATCATAACGTTACTTTTGGTACTATTATATTTAATATCATATTCTATTTCGTATTCTGAACACATAGGATAATAACATTGATAAACCCTTAGATGAAGGTGCCATGAGCACTAAATCGTTAGCATACATCAAATGGTTAATTAACGAGGAACCTATTATACATCCAGCATTTACATTGTTCAATGTGTTACTGAAATCATTCATGTAAACACAAAAAAGATAAGGAGAGACACTTCCTCTTTGACGCACACCGTTAGTAAAAGAACAATTGTTGGACCTGAAAAAAATCTTCCAACGTACATAAATTGTTTGAGTAGTATACCAAACTATTAAACTCTAACTATATATACAGGTATGTCCCGCTTGATAATTTTTTTCAAATATAACATAATTATCCACAACAAATTAGTATACGTTACTATTCAAATTCAAATTTTAGTAAACCTTTAAGCATATATATATATATATATATATATATATATATATATATATATAAAATATATATATATATAAAAAAAAAAAAAAAAAACATGTCACACTATGTTTTTTGAAACAAACTGAATCACTGAAATTATTACAAATATAATATTTTTTCAAAAACTTGGGCATAGTAAAAGAAAATCTAAAACTTTTAAAAAGCAATAAAAATGGAAAAAAACATCCCCAACAAGCCAATTAATCAAACCCACAACTTTGTTGTTTTTAAAATTTTTAGGAGGGAAAATCTCCGAGGGAACCTCTCACCCCTTTGATATCACATTTTTAAAAATTTTTTATATTTTCTTTTTACTTGAAATTTAATAAACCCAAGGGGGATTTATATGTAAATTTGTGGGCTCTTTTTACCCTTTAAATAATTTAAGAGACAAAACGAAATTCTTAATTTCATTCCAAAATGCTTTGTCATTTTTACACAACAGCTTTTAGACAAGTGGTCTTTCTTACTGCATCCTCGTTGCTTCTTATCAATTTATAGCACCTTTAAACCTAGCCTTAGCTCTGTTTTTCATGTCAGAAAGTGGACCTTGCCTGGGACTACCGGCATTTTTCCACATGGTGTACGTCATACAGTTCAGATTCTTTCCAACCTGGCAGGTTACCATTTTTCCTTTGGTGGTTTTTGTTTTGTATTCTGACCAGCAGTGTTTATCGCACACATTATATTGTCATAATATTTTTGCAAGGCTACTTTACGCTTTACATTAGTATAGTTGCAGTCTTTACACAATAATACGTCAGTTGGAATATCAACATCTCTCAGTAGGTATTCTGCTTGTACACCATACTCATAAAGTAAATTTTTGCTCTGGGTAGACCAATCAATTTTGCATCTAACATCATTGGAAATCCCATGTTCAACATCAAGAGCTAACTGTAAATCAATTTCAACCATGACCGGATATGATCGGATAGAATAGTACCATTATAATACCGACATATTTGTTATTACACAGTTGCATCTTCAGTTGAGATCAAGTGATCCAACCATGAATGGCTGCCCCACGCATCACTTACGTGTGTATACGTTTCGTCTGGTAATTTAAGGCAACTAGTCCACTTATACGTACATTGGCTACACAATTATTTCAACAAAACAGCAAAATTGGCATGTTTTCAAACAAATTAGCTTGATGATCTCCAACTACTGTTACACATTAGCTTTATGATCTCCAAATATGTTAACGGGGATATTCTCTACCTTATAAGTTTTTAAACCAAGAATTTTTTCTCCTTTTATTAAGGGAAATAAAAAAAAAATTTCATTTTTTTTTCCAAAAAATCTAATGTACCCCCCAAAATTTTCTTTTTGAAATAATAAATTAATAATTTTCCAAAAAATTTCATTTCCGGCCAATTTAAACAAATTGATTGGGGGGGTTGACCAAAATTACCCTTTTTTTTCCCTTTTTGGGGGTTAAACCTTTTCCGGAGGAAAAAATAAAACAGTTACAACTGTTTTTTTATGCACAACACGCCATTTAGCCACAAGGGCTTGAAGCTTTTAAAAGTTTTTTGAAACGTATTTTGCTCCCCCCGACATCAAACAAGTTCTGCTTTTGAGTTTGACGTTTCTCTTTCCAAGGTTTTCCGGCGAACCCCCGGCCGATTTCCATCCCAAAAGACCTTGGGGGCGTCCCCTTTTCCGAAATAGAATACGGAATCTCAGGGGGTTTATTTCAGAAAATTATTAATTAATATATATTTTAATATTATTTTTAAAAGGGGTAGAAAAAAAATTTGTTTTCTTTTTTTAAAAGGGGGGGTTCTCAATTTTACACATCTTTTTTACCACAATTTTTTTTTAGTTGGGGTTGCCCCATTGGTGACCAAAATTTATTGGCCTATTTTGAACTAGAAGCATAATTTTAAATTCTTATTGTAATAAAATTTAAAAAAGGGTTTGCGGGTAATAAAATGCAAGTTTTCGGCCCTGGGACCTAACCCGGTTACAAAAAATGAAAATTAGGATAATTAATTTTATAAGAATGTTTTTTTGTTAAAAAAAAATCAATTTTCCAGGGGACCCCTAAAATTCAGAAAACAAACCCAAAAAGGACATTACAGAAAACCCAAATTTATTACTCCCGGAAAGGGGGGAAAAATTTTAAAATTTTCAAAAATAAATTCAGTGTTATGTTATGTGCGTTGCGTTTTGGGGGTTTCCTCCACATTTTAATTTATGTTTAACTTTAAAATTAGGCCCAAACAAAAGGGGCTCTATATGTTGAAATGCCCAGAAAAATATATTACAAAGGTGTTCGAACAATCCAGAATGACAAACTTGGGGATAAATTTATGAGGCTCAAATTCCAAGGCCAGAAGTTTGGGGGCTCAGGGGGGTTTGGTTGCCCTCTAAGGGGAATTTTGCCCCGTAAAGTTGACGGAATGGGAGTTGGGATCCCCCAAATAACTTTCAAATTTCAGATGCCCAATGGCAAGAAAAAGTAATCAAAATTTTGGCTGAAATGATTTCCTTTTGTAAAAGCCCAAACCGCATTTAAATTGAACCTTAAGTTTTGAAAAAAGAGAAAAAATTATTTCTACCGGGTTTTCCCCAGAGAGATGCGTGATCTGATACGATTCCTGGACGGCAAGCTGAATGTCAACGTAACCTGTTTGCTGCTCAAGTCAAAGTACCCAGAGCACTACCGATCTTTTTATGTGTCAGCTGAAGTGGACGATCCCGAGGTGTTCTTTGATGGACACGTCTGGCCAGAGGGGATCTTTGTCCAATGGTTCAAACCTTCAGAGAAGGAGCAACTCTCGAACATCCGAAAGACAGATTACTTAGTTGATGACTCGAATGGGGACACATAATAAAGATATTCAATAAACGTTTAATAAAGCTTCTAAGCTACAACTGTCGTGGACTGAAATTAGGGTCGAATATAATTTATGAACGAGCAGAAGTAGAATAGTTAGTCACTGATTATTATATTGATTGTCTCCAGGAAACCTGGTTAACAGGAAGATGAGCTAAAAACTACGAGAAAGGGGTACAATGCTGTAGCCAACTCCCCCAATGACGACTCTATGTGTGTAACAATAGGCCGTAAGAGGGAAGGTGCAGTTATTCTTTGGAGTAATAAATATGATGAATTTATTATTCTACATAAATATGATTATGATTGGGTGGTGAGCATTGAGTTTGTATCTGGCACAAAAAATGTATATAATTTAATGTTTATTTACCTTATGATAAAAAGATGAGAAAGAATATCTTCACCGTTTAACCAAACTTCATAATTTGGTAGATGAATATGACAGCTCCTGTGTAACAGTATTTGGAGATCATAAAGCTAATGTGTTTGAAAACATGCCAATTTTGCTGTTTTGTTGAAATAATTGTGTAGCCAATTTACGTATAAGTGGACTAGTTGCCTTAAATTACCAGAAGAAACGTATACACATGTACGTGATGCGTGGGGTAGCCATTCATGGTTGGATCACTTGATCTCAACTGAAGATGGCAACTGAGTCATAACAAACATGTCTGTATTATAGGTACTATTCTGTCTGACCATATCCGGTCATGGTTGACATTGATTTACAGTTAGCTCCTGTTGTTAAACATGGGATTTCCAATGATGTTAGATGCAAAATTGATTGGTCTGCCCAGAGCAAAAAATTACTTCATGAGTATGGTGTAAAAACAGAATACCTACTGAGAGATTTTGAGATACCAACTGACGTTTTATTGTGTAAAGAATGCAATTGTACTAACGTAAAGCATAACGTAGCCTTGCAAATATATTATGACAATATAATGTGTGCGATAACAACTGCTGGTCAGAATACTATAAAAAACAAACAAACCATCCAAGGGAAATATTTTAACCTGCCAGGTTGGAAAGAATTTGCATCTGATCTCTATGACGTATACCATATGGGAAAAATGCCGGTAGTCCCAGGCAAGGTCCACTTTCAGACACGAAAATCTGAGCTAAGGCTAGATTTAAAGGTGCTATGATATTCATAAGAAGCAACGAGGATGCAGTGAGAATGGAATCACTTGCCAAAAAACTGTTGTGTAAAAATTACAAGGCATTTTGGAAAGAAATTAAGCTAATGAATAACTGTAATTTGTCTCTTCCAAATGTTATTGATGGTGTAACTGGGTCACATGACATTGTAAATATGTGAAAATCCCATTATGAGGATTTATTCAATTGTCTAAGTAACAATAATGATGTAAAGAATATTTGTGAAAATGCTGTATATCAATGGGATGTAGAGGTGTCACACGCGGAGATTATCCATTTGAAAGACAAAAGGAGTTATGGTTTAAATGGAATATCTGTAGAACATTTGAAATATTGCAGATATGTTATAATTCCACTATTGTTTATGTGCTTTTCTAGCTTGTGTGAGCACCGTGGCTCAGGGATAGGGCATCGGACTCTCGACTAAGAGGACCCAGGTTCGAATCCTGTGCTGCAGTGTTAAAACTTTGGGCAAGTTTTTTCACTCTACATTGCTCCAGTCCATTCAGCTGTATAGATGAGTACCTGGCGATAGACAATGGTGGATATATGTACGAGCAGCCTTCGCGCATTAATTGTAGCATGTGGCTGGATGCTTCCCAGAGAAGTTGAGATGGTGTTTGATTGAACAGGTCTGCCAGGGAAGTAATGTGTAAAGCGCTCTGAGCAGTCCTGAGGATTGGATACTGCGCTATATAAGAACTTACCTTTTTTTATTTGTTCATGGGTTTTACCTGAATCCATGTTGTATAGTGCCCGTTGTTAAAAACAAATATGCTGGCTTATGCAGCTGTAGAGTATTTACAGACCTATTGCTTTAGACTGTGTCCACAATTTGTGAAGAAAAACATATATAGTCCGTATTGCATACAGACTAATTACATGTGATAATCAGTTTGGTTTAAATGCTAAACATAGTATAGACACGTATGTATATATATATATATATATATATATATATATATATATATATATATATATATATATATATATGCCTTCAAAGAGGCTGTACTAAAATATAGGAGTTTGAAAATAATGTATACTCGTGTATGTTATATTTGAGAAAAAACTTATAATGCGGGACATACCTGTATGTATAGCTAGATTTGAATAGTTTAATATACTACTCAAAATTTGTATGTACGTTGGAAGATTTTATTACTAACGGGGTGCATCAAGGAGGAATTATCTCTTCTTATCTTTTGGTGTGTTTACATGAATGATCTCTGTAACAAATTGAACAATGTAAATGCTGGATGTATAATAGGTTCCTCGTTAATTAACCATTTGATGTATTCTGACGATTTACTGCTGATGGCATCTCCATCTGTGGGTTTATCAATGATTTTTATCCTATGTGTTCAGAATACGGAATAGAATATGATATTAAATATACTAGTACCAAAAGTAACGTTATGACATTTTCTTGTAAAAGATTCAAAGATATGCACATTCCAAAACTTTTGCTAAATGCTGAAACATTGCCAGGGATTAGTAAGTATAAATATCTTGGGCATATTATCGCCGACATTAAAAGGGCAATGGTGATATGTCTAGGCAATACAAGATCATTGTTGCTCAGGGTAATGCCTTGATCCGATATTTTAAATATGTACATAGGCTGTAAAATTTACTTTATTTAAATCCTACTTTCCGTCATTATATTCATGCCAGTTGCTGTGTTGCAATAGAGCAAAGTCAATGAGAGAAAATGTGTTTATATTTCTACGCAGTGAACCTCGAGATTGTAGTACAAATTGTATAGTTGTTTGAAGTGTTTATCAAGATCGGGCAAAACAACACTACAGGGTATCATGAATACTGATGCTCTGTACACATTACTACTGTGTCGCTATTGGCGGAAAATACTTTATGTGTATAGTTATTACTCACAATTTAGATTACCTTTTTACATGGATGTAACGTTCTGGAACAAAATCATTGAATTGAATTGGATTGGATTGGATTGGATTGGATTGGATTGGATTGGATTGCATTGCATTGCATTGCATTGCATTGCATTGCATTGCATTGCATTGCATTGCATTGCATTGCATTGCATTGCATTGCATTGCATTGCATTGCATTGCATTGCATTGCATTGCATTGCATTGCATTGCATTGCTTTGCATTGCATTGCATTGCATTGCATTGCATTGCATTGCATTGCATTGCATTGCATTGAATTGAATTGAATTGAATTGAATTGAATTGAATTGAATTGAATTGAATTGAATTGAATTGAATTGAATTGAATTGAATTGAATTGAATTGAATTGAATTGAATTGAATTGAATTGAATTGAATTGAATTGAATTGAATTGAATTGAATTGAATTGAATTGAATTGAATTGAATTGAACTGAACTGAACTGAACTGAACTGAACTGAACTGAACTGAACTGAACTGAACTGAACTGAACTGAACTGAACTGAACTGAACTGAACTGAACTGAACTGAACTGAACTGAACTGAACTGAACTGAATGAACTGAATGAACTGAATGATACTGAACTGAACTGAACTGAACTGAACTGAACTGAACTGAACTAACTGAACTGAGACTGAACTGAACTGAACTGACGAACTGAACGGATGGACGTGAACTGAACTGAACTGAACTGAACTGAACTGAACTGAACTGAACTGAACTGAGAACTGAACTGAACTGAACGAACTGTACAATATATGTATATGTATATGTAATATATATATATATATATATATATATATATATATATATAAATATATATAGTATACATATATATATATATATATATATATATATATATATATATATATATGTACATATCGCCTCTCGTAACTTATGTATGTCTTTCTAAGCATGAATATGTTATCTTTGGCGGATTTCGAGTCAGCTAGGTGTGTAACCCGAGTAACACGCGAACGCGCACGCGCACGCGCACGCGCACGCGCACGCGCACGCGCACGCGCACGCGACACGCACACGACACGCACACGCACACGCACACGCACACGCACACGCACACGCACACGCACACGCACACGCACACGCACACGCACACGCACACGCACACGCACACGCACACGCACACGCACACGCACACGCACACGCACACACGCACACGCACACGCACACGCACACGCACACGCACACGCACACGCACACGCACACGCACAGCACGCACACGCACACGCACACGCACACGCACACGCACACGCACACGCACACGCACACGCACACGCACACGCACACGCACACGCACACGCACACGCACACGCACACGCACACGCACACGCACACGCACACGCACACGCACACGCACACGCACACGCACACGCACACGCACACGCACACGCACACGCACACGCACACGCACACGCACACGCACACGCACACGCACACGCACACGCACACGCATTAACACATAACGGAACTTCAACAGCATACACACCATTTAAAATGTTCTACTTCGTGTATCCACGAAAATGTAAAGTCGATAACGACGAAATATTTGTAGAAAAAATCGAGAAACCGGAACGCTGTAGATGCTGTATTCTTAATACCATTTGCTTCATATGTTCATAGCGGCATGCACTGATGACACGACGACGATTCTTGATAGGAAATGGCAAAAGATAAAACAAATGAATTCGCGCCAAAACGTGCGCGAACAATCACAATGCTTCCAGCAGTGCTTGAGATATGTTCCTTGCGTCGCTGCCTTCTATCTACCGAGAGGTGACAAGTGCGTTACTACAACAGATACAACCCACAGTACAAAAGACATATCCCAAACACATCCCGGTGTTTATGTTTATTACCGGGTAAATAGGCGATGTTCAGGTACGTAATATAGGTACTACTTGATTTGTAGTTGGACTTACAACGACTAACTAGCCGCATAATCTCGTTGAAAGCTTTTTTTTTGACAGTATAATTAATGGTGTACTATATATTAGTTCTTAGTAATACAACTACAATGCATAACACGTATGTCTAACTTGTATAGGGTATACAAGGATATTCGCATAATTATGACCTTTTCTTAGTTCACCGATATAATTACTTGGTATATTTTTATTACTGGATAACATACCCACGAAATAGTATAGATCTATCCCAACAATATGGACAGTATGTAACCAAGAACACACAATCAATTTTGAACAGAAAGGCCGACTTCGATTGGCCTACTCAGGTTACTTGCGAAACGCTAACGTGGTATCACGTTTATGATGAATTACACTGCGCACGCAGAACTACGAGCGTAATCCAACTGAACAGCGATGATTCTGATCACGGAGATAAACCACTTGTGCAAATAAATTGAATAAAGTAATTAGCTGTTCAGTGTGTAAATTGTGATGTTCATCTTCTTAGACTTATATAATTATTACTACATAGAGTGTGGTGACGTTAACAAAATAATAATAAATGAATATATAAATGACTGTTTCTAATGTAGTAGGGGCTTAATTTCCCAATTGGCTAATATTTCAATTACTCGAGTAAATCCTCACGAAACCGCGTTAGCCTCGGGTAGAGGGCCTTGACGATTCACCTTATTTGTCACGTGAGCAAGTGTTCTTGAATGTTCAATTGGCACTGGTGTTACTCGGGTTACAAGCGTAGCTGACTCGAAGTCAGCCAAATATAGCATTGTCATGCTTAGAAAGACATACATATGTTACGAGAGGCCATATATATATATATATATATATATATATATATATATATATATATATATATATATATATATATATATATATATATATATATATATATATATATATATATATATATATATATTCAGTTTAGATAGAGTCCGGTCCGGTCCGGTCCGGTCCGGTCCGGTCAGGTCCGGTCGTCTGGTCTGGTCGGTCGGTCGCGTCCGGTCCGGTCCGGACGTCAGGTCCGGTCCGGTCCGTCGGTCGGTCGTCTCGTCCGTCGTCCAGTCCGGTCCGGTCCGGTCCGGTTCTCGGTCCGGTCCGGTCCGGTCGGTCGGTCCGGTCCGGTCCGGTCCGGTCCGGTCCGGTCCGGTCCGGTCCGGTCCGGTCCGGTCCGGTCCGGTCCGGTCCGGTCCGGTCCGGTCCAGTCCAATCCAATCCAATCCAATCCAATCCAATCCAATCCAATCCAATTCAATTCAATTCAATACAATAACTTTATTCCGGAACTTTTCATCCATATAAAAAGTTCAACTAAAGTATGCTAATAACTATATACATAAAGCATTTTCCGCCAATGCCGACCCAATGGTGAAGTATACAGAGCATCACTCTTCGTGATACTCTGTAGTATTGCTTTGCCCGATCTAGGTATGCATGTCAAAAAACTATACAATTTGTTTCTGATTAACATTTTACATGTGGGTAAGCCTCTTTACACAAACATATAACCCGCACTACAATGTCGAGCACTGCAGCTGGTATGTATATAAGGAAGTACATTAGGATTTAAATAAAGTACATTTTACATATTCTGTACAAATGTAAAACTTTCGGATCAAGGCATTACCGTGAACATAAATCATATTATATTGCCTAGATATGTTATCATTGTCGCATAGATCTTCTGTGATAATATGCCCAAGATATTTATACTTAGTAACCCCTGGCAATGTTTCACTATTTAGCAAAAGGTTTGGAATGTGTATATCTTTGAACTTTTTAAAGAAAATATCAAAACGTTACTTTCGGTACTGTTATATTTAATATCATATTATATTCCGTATTCTGAACACATAGGATAATAACATTGATAAACCCTTAGATGAAGGTGCCATGAGCACTAAATCTTCAGCATACATCAAATGGTTAATTAACGAGGAACCTACTATACATCCAGCATTTACATTGTTCCATTTGTTACTGAAATCATTCTTGTAAACACAAAAAAGATAAGAAGAGATAATTCCTCCCTGACGCACCCCGTTAGTAACAACAATTGTTGGACCTGACAAAATCTTCCAACGTACATATATGTTTTGAGTAGTATACCAAACTATTAAAATCTAACTATATATACAGGTATGTCCCGCTTTATAAGTTTTTCAAACACAACATAATGAATTACATTGTCATAAGCTTTGGACGCATCCAAACAACACCAGTACACAATACTATTCAAATTCATACATTTTAGTACATGTCTTTGAAGGCATACATACTATATATATATATATATATATATATATATATATATATATATATATATATATATATATATATATATACATTTCAATAGTATATTTAGGCTTGAAACCAAACTGATTATCACATGTAATTAGGCTGTATGCAATACGGTCATAAATATTTTTTTCACAAATTTTGGACACAGTCTAAAGCAGTAGACGTGGAAATAACCATGATTCATTAACAGAATACGTGTCCAAATGCGTTGACTCTCAATATATAAGCGAAAAAGCATTAAACATAATGATGTTTGCACAGGGTGTAAGCAAAGCATGTTTCTGAGGAAAAAAACCTAAACAAAAATCTTTAGTGTTCACGGTAATGTTGACGTCGGTGAAGCAGTTAATTGACACAAACTTACGGAAATCTTTCAAACGTTTTTATGAATTGTTGATGACAGCTACGCATTATATCATCGACATTGTGATTGATGAGTTGTTATACTGGATTACCACAACTTACATAATAGAAGATGTTTGGCCAGAATACGTGCAACCTGAAAACAACGACACTCGCCAACAAATACATACAACAGGTCAAATACATAAAACATGTCAAATACATACAACAGCTACTACCAATTCTTCTTTCTTTAACGCAATGTCAATGTTATTTTTATTATTTAAAGATGTTTGTCCATTTATATGTGTAATTCACATATAATGCATATAAGTAATAGTAGAAATTCCTTTATTCAAAACATTTACTACATTATACAATATGCATACGTATATTAGTGTATACACAATGTTTGAAGGGGCAAACAGGAAGTCGTTGACTCTTATGTAAGTTTATCCTAAACAATCGTATTAAGGTAAGCATATTATAATTGCAGAAGACACGCAACCTGAAATCAAAGAAACTCGCCAACAGATACATACAACAGGTCAAACATATAAAACAGGTACTACCAATTCGTCTTTCTTTAATTCAATGTCAATGTTACTTAGATTATTTAAATATGTATGTCGATTTATATGTGCAATTCCCGTTTAATGCGTATACGTAATAGTAGTAGTTTCTTTATTTAAAACATTGACTATATTATACAAAATACATATGTATATTTATGTATACACAATGTTTGAAGGGGCAAACAGGAAATCGTTGACTCTTATGTAAGTTTATCCTAGACAATCTTATTAAGGTAAGCGTATTATAATTGCAGAAGTCTTGCAACCTGAAATCAACGGCCTTAGCCAACAAATACATACAACAGGTACTAACAGTTCGTCTTTCGTTAATTCAATGTCAATGTTACTTACATTAGTTAAATATGTATGTTCACTTATATGTGTAATTCACATATAATGCATATAAGTAATAGTAGTATTTTCTTTATTCAAAAGATTGTCTATATTATACAAAATACATATGCATATTTGTGTATTCACAATGTTTGAAAGGGCAAATAGGAAGTCGTTGACTCTTATGTAAGTTTATCCCATATATCGCCCTTTTATTAAGGTAAACATATTATAATTGCCACACGTGCATTTGTCTACATATTGGAATTAATACATAGTATCATATAGATATAAGACACAGCAGTTAACATATATTAAAATAGCATATTTCAGTACGATAACAATCATATTTCTTTAGTAACATATTTGTAAATACACGGTTTTTGTATTTATATTTAAATGCATTGATAGTATTTGTATTTTTTATAGCTAAAAATATAATGTATTATAATTGTGGTAATACCAATATGTAATTAATGTATTGTGCATATCATCAAAGTCATGTCTAGTCATATAACGCAACATTTAACTTTATCTAAAATTCACGTAGTAGAAATATAAGTACATTTTCGTAAACATGTTAATGCAAGTTGTCATATTCACAGATGCAGCACAGTTCATGATCGTTTCCCTATTGTAGTCACCCCCGTTTTCCATTTAATTTCCTACCTTCTTCTTCGTAGATTTTGTTTTGATACAGTTCGAATCGCACCTCTAGATCTGGTGGTTATTTATCACAAGTAAAGCCTTATTATCAGCATATTTAAACATATGGTCCTTGCTGATAGAGCTCTCAACTGGACTGCAGTCAATTGTAGACATACTTTGTTTATGGCTCTTGTCAAGTGTTGGCTATATCCAGGGGTTTCTGAGCATGGTGAGCAAGTACGAAAATGACAACGTCGGTTCTATTGTTTCTCCTGTTGGGAAACTGATGATTATCTTGAAACAGTGATGTTTCCGTGGAGATACGTGGTAGGAGGAGTTGTTTCAAGAATTTCATCACCAAGGAACTGAGGGCCACGCGTCGATGGTCATTGATCTAAGATAGACGAGGCGTATTACAATGGGAACAGTGCAGGACGATTTCAGTGGACACGGTACAGTGTGTGTTCGTCTATCGACTGCTCGGAGAAATTAAATTCTCTGCTGCACTCCATCCGACTTCTACCACTAATCTTACCAGGAGCGGGAGGTATCTTTGGGGGTTGATATTTGTCAATTCTTTTCTTATTTTTTTCTTTCTGTAGTACGTTTCGATTTATCTATTCACTGCAAAGCAGTATTTTCAAACAGAGCAAATAATATGTTCGTTTCATTCACTACTTGCTTTACTTTTTTTGCTTACGTTTTTTGCACATGCATATATTTGTTCTTCTTTTTTTAACCTGTACATAATGAGCAGCAGTGCTGCTTAAAGTTAAAAGTATTTTGAACAGTTTAGTCAAGTAAGTGATAATTGATTAATCTAGCCGTCGATAAGTTTGTAAGCAACCCTGCTAACATTATTTACTATGGCTTATTACAGTAAAGTTTGCTTTACTACAATAACACACTAGAGTAATAATTACTGTAGTTTACATATTTTGCGGTATATTTACCGCGTTTTACTATAGTAAATACTATGGGTTTTTTTGCAATATAAACTATATGGTTTTTTATGAAACTACATTTTGCCATGTTTCAGTACAGGTTACTATGGTGATTATTACTTGTTACTATGATTTACTTTGTAAGTACCACATTTTACCATAATTTAGAAATATTACGTTTTACTATGATTTAGTATGTTAAATATTACCATTTTAGTTATGGTGTACATCAATGATCACAGCAATTTACTACAATGAAATTCATGCTTTATTATCGTTTACTACAATGAATACCACCAACAAAAAGTATTGTAAAACTATTGCGCCAATACCCTAAAAACTTTCAAGCTCAGAGGCGTAACAAACAAAATCAGTCAGGACAGGCAGAAAATGTATAGTGGAAAATAAATTTCAAAGAAATATGTTTTCAGTTATTTACGAAAGGTGTCTATTGTTTTAGAACATTTAATCGTAATAGGGAGTTGATTCCAAATTGTTGGCAGAGCCACAGAGAAAGCAAGTTTGCAAATATTCAGCTTAGTATTAGGCACAAAATGTTGTTTGGAAACGGATGATGTGAGGGTCCTAGACATATTGGAGAAAAGTAGCAGATTAATTAAGTATGTCGGTTGTTGAGTAGAGAGAGTACGGTATGAAACATTGTATTCGGTATACATCTGGCAGCTAATGTAACTGTCTAAGTAGCGGTAGTGATGGTGGGAAAAGGAGGGCCTTGAGTATCACGCGTGATAAACGATTTTTCACACATAAAAAGTAAGTTACAACAGCCCAGTCGAGTATTAATCAAAGCAATACCGATTGCAAACACTAATGTTTTTTATACACCAGGTGTGGAATCATACATAGCCTTCTTCTCGACGTATGTTGTTAGTATTCTTCTTGATGACCTTTTGTTTTACCTATATTATTATTTAAATATCTTAATTATGTGTTATATTTTATAATATCGAACGTTCTTCTGTACATACATATAAACAGAGGACTGCTTTGAATCTAGTGTATAAATATGAAGTTATTATTTTTATTGTTACTAACTAGTATAATAGTCTGGAACCTTAAGGCGCTCAGACACCGTGGTGTATTCCAAAGAGGTCAAGCGCGACCGTTTTCTATGAAGTGGCTATTGTCACGGCGAGGTCAACGAACTAGATGGCTCAGGTCAACTAGATTTGGCTTCTGTATTACACTTTGTAACACAATGCGCCCCTGATTAGTTGTATGGCGAACAACGCAGATTAAATTATAATGTCAACAAATCCATTATTTACCTGATATTTGCTACTCGGTTCACTAAATATAAAAAACACATTTTATTTTATTCGACGACAATTTATTATATATATATATATATATATATATATATATATATATATATATATATATATATATATAATAAATTGTGTGTTTGTTATATTTAACTAACCGAGTAGCAAATATCAGGTAAATAATTGTATCAACATTAATAATGAAACTATTAATTATATTGGAAAGTATAACAAAGAAGAATCAGTCAAGTTTTTAGGAATATACATTGATAAACACTTAACATGGAAAAACATATAAATATAATCAGTTCTATGCTATCTAGAGCAATTTATGGAATTAACAGAATGAAACATATTTTGCTACATAATGCTTTATGCATTATGCGTGCAGTGATGCACCTTGCACAAACGGCGCGACCTGCGTTCCGAACAACTATACTGGTGGAATCAGTTGCATTTGCAAGGCTGGATGGACGGGTTGGTTTTGTGAAAGTAAGTGTAATGGATGCATACAGCTTCCAAGCCGCTGGATTTGGGGGAGTTCACAGAATTTTGACAGAATGAATCAAATCTGTTGTAGCCATGTTTACTAGTGAGACTGTGTTTGGCAGATTGTCTGCCTTTACTGCACCATGTTGCAAATGTAAGAATGTGATCATTGCATGTCGATTACAGTCTTCAAAATATTCTTAATGTTTCACGTTTAGAATTGAACATACATGAAATATATAAACTATGCGCAGGCATACTCACACATGCACGCACACCCAAACCCACGCAAACATATTCATGAATTTAACACAAACTTCCGGAGATAAGAAATACGTTTTTATGAATTGTTGATGAAAGCTACGCATTATATAACCGAAATTTGATTGATATGTTGTTATACCGGTTTACCACAACTTATGTAGTAGAAGGTGTTTCGCCAGAAGACGTGCAACCTGAAATCAAACGACACTCGCCAACAAATACACACAACAAGTCAAACATATACAGCAGGTACTAACAATTCGTCATTCTTTAATTCAATGTCAACGTTACTAAGATTATTTAAATATGTATGTCCACTTATCTACGTCCTTCACATATAATGCATATAAGTAATGTAGTTCCTTATTCCAAACATTGACTACATTATACAAAATACATACGTATATTTATGTATACACAATGTTTGACGGGACAAACAGGAAGTCGTTGACATTTATGTAAGTTTATCCCAAACAATATTATTAAGGTAAATTATAATTCCCACACGTGCACTCGTCTAAATACTGTAATCAATACATGTTATCATGTAAATATAAGACACAGCAGTTAACCCATGTTAAAATAGAACATTTCAGTACGGTAACATATTTGTAAATATACGTTTTTTTATTTATATTTAAATGCATTTATAGTATTTGTATTTTTCAGCTAAAGTAAAATATAATATAATTGTGGTAATACCTATATGTAAGTCAGGTAGTGTGCAGATCATCCAGATCATATCTAATTATATTACGCAACATTTATCTTTATCTAAAATTCATTTAAGTAGAAATTGACATTAAAGCACGTATCTTTTCATAATAAATGTTAATACACCCACGCTCGCGCTCGCGCTCGCGCTCGCGCACGCGCCGCGCACGCGCACGCGCACGCAGACAACGCACAGCAAGCAAGCACACGCCACGCACGCAGCAGCAGCACAGCAAGCCGCACACGCACACGCACACGCACACGCACACGCACACGCACACGCACACGCACACGCACACGCACACGCACACGCACACGCACACGCACACGCACACGCACACGCACACGCACACGCACACGCACACGCACACGCACACGCACACGCACACGCACACACACACACGACACAACGCACACGCACACGCACACGCACACGCACACGCACACGCACACGCACACGCACACGCACACGCACACGCACACGCACACGCACACGCACACGCACACGCACACGCACACGCACAGCATACGCGCACGTTAGTTCGGTGTTTACCAGGGAAGATATTAGTATATTACCAGTACAAGAGACTAGGTTCGAAGGGAGAGAGTCTGACTATTTAGGACAACTAATTGTAACCCCCTCCAAAAATGGGAGCTATGGAAATAAGATATATGAAGGACAACAAATCACATGGAGTGGATGGGATTCCTCCCAAATTCCTATTGGAAATTGTAGAACAGATCAGCATCAGATCAGACCGTTTGCAACAGTTTTCAATTAATCATTAGAGGAGGGGATAGTTCCGCTAGAATGGAAAGAAACAAACATTATACCATTATTTAAAAACGAAAAGGTTCGAGATACAAGTGAGAGAACAATAGACCAGTGAGATTAGCATCGGTGATTTGCAAACTATTAGGAAGACGAATTAAAGATCACTTGGTTGATTTTTTCTCGTTAAAAATAAATTGATGAACCCATCTCAACATGGGTTTTTAAAAGCGATTTCATGATTAACCCATATGTTATGTTTTGTTGATGATGTCACAAAGTAGGTAGATGAGGGATCACCAGTAGATATAATGTACTTAGAATTTAAAAAGCCACTTCAAAGAATACTACTTAAACTAAAGGCCCATGGCATAGAAAATGGTACGATTAACAGGATAGAAAATGGCATATAGATAGAAGACAAAGAGAAGTAGTTGATGGGGAGGTATACAAATTTGAAATCAGTTTGGAGTGGAGTACCACAGGGTTCGGTATTGGGACCTATGTTATTTTTAATATATATCAATGATTTGGATGATGACATAACAATCAAGGTGTTGAAGTTTGCGGATGACACAAAAGTGTTTAGGAAAATCTAAAGTGATGCAGATAGACAGCATTTGCAAGATTATCTTAATAAGTTGACAGAATGGTCTGAGAAGTGGCAAATGCTGTTTAATTTTGGGAAGTGTAAGTGGACAGGACATGGGTATGAAGATGCACAACATAGAATGGTTGGTACTGTACTAAATACTACCTTAAAGGACAATGACTTTGGGTTAACTATTAATGCTGACATGAAGGTATCAGAGCAGTGTGGAATTGCAGCAGTGAAAGGATTCTTGGATTAATTAGGCGAAATATACTGTACGAAGAAACATAACTAATAATACCGGTGTATAAAACAATAGTTAGGCCTCGTTTAGAATATTGTATACAAGCATGGAGGCCATATCGCAAGAAGGATATTGACATGCTAGAAAAAGTACAAAGGAGAGCAACCAAAATGATACAAAAACTCAGGAATATTAGTTATGAAATACGTCTAAAAGAATGTGGCTTAACAACCCTTGAAACCAGAAGATTGAGAGGAGATCAGATTGAAGTGTTTAAAATATTGAATGGGTATGAAACTATTGATATAATTTGTTGTCTCTGTCAAAGAACAGAGAAGGACTAAAGGACATGGAGTTACATTAGCAAAGAAGCAGTGTAGACTAGATATTAGAAAATTTCATTTTCACAAAGAACAGTAAACGAATGGAACAGATTATCAGCTGATGGTGTATATGCTAGTAGTGTTAATATAATTAAAAATAAAATCGACATATACCTAAGACGGGCGGTTATATTTAATAGATAGGTTAGACTCTGGATAAGCCAAAGGGCTTCCTAGTTCACCTGCATATATAGTTGAATCTCTAGGTGGCAATGTTATTAAATCTTTGCCGAGCAATGGCAAGCTATGATGAATGCATAGGATATCCAGTGTAAACGACGTATAAAACAGGGTCTATGAAACAGGCCCCAGGGCGCTGACTAATGCAGTCTTGTAATGCTGATAACAGCAATAATAACGGCAGAAATAACGTTTCGTCAATTTGGCAATTCAGTTTTATTTTATTTTCCACCATATAGCAAACCGTTTCGCCTGTGTCAGCTATGTGAAATTGGAGACCGACAGAGCTAGCCTAGATATACTTGTGATGAACTCTCAGTATGATAATATTTTTTACCGATATAACTACACTTACTGAAGAAACTATGAATATATCCAATGGGCTACACAACAGCAAATTAAATAAAGATAACAAGTATTGTTTGCAAACAGCCATGTTGTCCCACGGACAGAAAGTAGTTGTTATTTCATTTGTCCGGTGGCGAATTTGGAGCCATATATATATATATATATATATATATATATATATAGTCAATTTACATTCGCCACCAAACTTAAGCCGCACGACTTAAAACAGGGCATCAAAAAGAGTACAACACAATCAGTATATATGTACAACAAATACATCTATTAAAATGCTAAAACGAGATCGATAACTATTATGTAATGGATTAACTGAAAGTTCAATACTATCAACATCAACGTATTCTACCCAGCCAACTCCTGAGTGCTGTTAGTCAGTCAGTCAGTCAGTCAGTCAGTCAGTCAGTCAGTCAGTCAGTCAGTCAGTCAGTCAGTCAGTCAGTCAGTCAGTCAGTCAGTCAGTCAGTCAGTCAGTCAGTCAGTCAGTCAGTCAGTCAGTCAGTCAGTCAGTCAGTCAGTCAGTCAGTCAGTCAGTCAGTCAGTCAGTCAGTCAGTCAGTCAGTCAGTCAGTCAGTCAGTCAGTCAGTCAGCCAGCCAGCCAGCCAGCCAGCCAGCCAGCCAGCCAGCCAGCCAGCCAGCCAGCCAGCCAGCCAGCCACCCAGCCAGCCACCCAGCCAGCCAGCCAGCCAGTCAGACAGTCAGTCAGTCAGTCAGTCAGTCAGTCAGTCAGTCAGTCAGTCAGTCAGTCAGTCAGCCAGATATAGTATGATGCCATGTAAAGCGAGAACGGTATGTTTCACTTGCAGCTGAGCAGCAGGAAAAGAAAGCAGGATTCAGCTATATGTATCTGTTGTTTCTTCTGATTCTTCTTGTCGGCGGGACGATCGCAGCGGTCATGGTAATGCAAAGGTACTCATCAAATAAACGTATCCTTCGAGGATGCATTCACTGTATTATCTCCTACATAAAATTCTGATCTGTCAACAGGTTAAATTGGTTCTTTGACTGTACTATTGGGTTTTCACGCTGTTTTGCACACACACTCCCAGTTGCGTTATATATATATATTTTTTTTGTGGTGATGAATTGTCATTGATGGTAGTAATGTTATGGTTGCCTTGATTATAATGTTGTTGGGGATGGTGACGTCATTGTAATAATAGTAATAATAATAACAATAATAATAATAATGACTTCTTTTGCGCCAACGTCCTCGAAAATCAAGCTCAGTGGCGCGACAAAACCAAGCGATTAAGCAAACTCGTAATTGTAAAAAAATGCGTTTGTTGATGGTTGTGATGTCGGTTGTGATGTTACTAAAGGGTTTGGTGATGGCGATGACATTTTCGTAATTGCATTGATTGTGTTTAGATTAGGTTGTGTTTGGGGTGGTTGTGATGGTTTGACTGTGTTTACGGCTGCGGTGATTATGATGGAGGTAAAGAAGACAGTGTTGATGGTTGTACACTACTAGAGAGTCGGCATATGTTAATGATGTGTCGTGTTCGTGTATCTTTATTAAACATGCGTTTAACACGTAATGTTTGGTTACACCACTACTCAGAAATTATGATTATATCACGTTGAAATATCTAACAAGTTTTATATATCATTAGCCGAAGACTGACACGTCACATATCACTACACGATGACAATTCACTAAGCCTCAGTCCAAGATTATTAGTACGTAATAGGTTGTTCCAGTGCATTTACTTTATTACAAAACAACACATTTATTTCGCTCTTGCTTGGTAGAGCTAGACTTAACATTCATCACGGAAGGTTTCATATATATTTGTTTGTAACAATTAACTGGATTGTGTCCATAATACATCTTCATTGCTGGTGTCTGACTTTTCTAGGTATATGTGTTAATGTATACACATAGATGTGCTGGTTGCTATTTACTATGTTATATGTGCAGCCGTAAACAGAAGGCTGAAGAAATGATGAGGTTATTGGAAGAACAAGAAGAGGAGAAAGAATCACAAGGCTTCTTCGACATGATGTTTCCGTCCTAGTAACTCAGTTATCAACAGGGTTTCGTAATTGCCAGTTATTTCTGTCTGAAGCGGTGTTATGTTGTAAAGTCCACTTTAATGCTATACACAATGAACCGTGCTGATGATGACTGAAGGAAACGGAGAACGGTGTTGCCTTCAGGATGTTTTGTTATTCGAACAACATTATAATTTGTATTCAACAGTTGGAACATGTATGTGCCACTTCTCTTATTTGCCATGAAATTCGCCAATAAAGACATACTAGCAATGCAAATAAATCGTACACATACATTGCCTGATAGATGAGATATACTTCTGTGTTATGGAATGATGTTCAATGCAATTGCCTATGCACCGTCCGGCTCTTTATGTGTACAGTAAGCATTAGGCAAATGTTTTCAAAACAATTATGTACTTATGATTTAGCGGTATCTATACGTCACGATGTTTCATCCGCACCCGAGTTTATCAATGACTTATACCTGTAGCAAACAGTCCGTCTGAAACGTCCTATTATGATATGCTACGGTAGCGAGCAATGTTGTTAATTTGAAGTTAGGTGTATCGACGTGTTTCAAATTGTCTACAATTTACATCTTTTATGAGAAGCAAAGTAATTTAGAGCTCCAAGCGAATGCTGGCGTCTCAGAAATGTGGACAGTCCCTTATTCTAAATATATCTGCAATAAAACAACATGTGTTCAAGGATAAGCTTTGCATTGCAAGGAGTAGAACTCAGATACACTTGGCATATATCTATTGAACTTAGTGGCGTGTAGACAATTTCGTCATATGGTTTCTTAATTGTTATAACAACGAAACCTATAAAGGGTTCCGTTAGCAAAAGCTACGGAATATCATATATCATACATAGAACTTGGAATGTGGTTTGAGCCTCGCCGATCATTATTCTGTGGCGAATGTTGTGGATATCTCAATCGCCATCGTCTCCATACAACACTACTAGTATATTTTTAATGTGTTCTTGCTTACGTATTTTTGACTGAAATTTGGTTGTATGAAGTATAGAGCAGCTTTTTATATTTTCTACGTCGTCCGTCCGTCCGTCCGTCCGTCCGTCCGTCCGTCCGTCCGTCCGTCCGTCCGTCCGTCCGTCCGTCCGTCCGTCCGTCCGTCCGTCCGTCCGTCCGTCCGTCCGTCCGTCCGTCCGTCCGTCCGTCCGTCCGTCCGTCCGTTCCGTCCGTCCGTCCGTCCGTCCGTCCGTCCGTCCGTCCGTCCGTCCGTCCGTCCGTCCGTCCGTCCGTCCGTCCGTCCGTCCGTCCGTCCGTCGTCCGTCCGTCTCGTCCGTCCGTCCGTCCGTCCGTCCGTCCGTCCGTCCGTCCGTCCGTCCGTCCGTCCGTCCGTCCGTCCGTCCGTCCGTCCGTCCGTCCGTCCGTCCGTCCGTCCGTCCGTCCGTCCGTCCGTCCGTCCGTCCGTCCGTGGTGAAAGAAGTCGGTTCGCTGCGTCTTCCTCGGAGTACCCTCCTTCCGACCATGCGACGTGATCTTCGACATGTGCATCCCACACGAAAGCTGTGCAAGGATGGCGATGTCAAGCTCTTCACGACTCATCTCTAGATAGCAGCATCGTATGCCATCAAGTTCCTCCAAAGAAAACATCAGTGAGCATGGGCCATCAGCATAACGACAACCGCAGCGGAAGTTTTCGGTCGCAACAGGTGCAGGGCCATTTTCGGGATCTGGCAGTCGTGGCAGAATCTCAGCAATGTTGTCGAAGACATAAATGTCTTGCGCTGAAACGGAATTAAATAACAGTTTAATATTAACATTCAAGAATACAGCGGTTTGCATAATTAAAAATCGTGGCACTATCCGCAATAACAATATTTTAAATAACATTGTGCAGTTATCAATCTCTGTGATTATCCACTGTCAGTATGAGAACTGACATCCATGCTGTGCATAGGCATAGCCCTAGCATAGCAACAGGCATACTGCTGCTTTTTAATCTGAAATTGTATTATACAATAACTCATCATAACAACAATTCAAGAAACACGGAAATATTACTTAGGCAAATCCAATGGAATTCCACTGACACATAGTCACTGTCACCACTGACATTTCAAAACATCTAGACTCTAGTGGTAGCACAGACCACAGTGACTAAGTGAGTGTAATGGCAATGCATCTGCCTAGCTTTAAAATAGTTGAATACTGATTAAGTTAAACAGATGCTTCAACTGTTTGTATAGCAACCGAGAAACGGTACAATAAACAAAATCACAATTAGTACCTTCGTTGATGTCACTGCCATCGACAGAAACGTTGTCAACACTGACACACTTCGTAAGGCCAACTTCATTGTCACTATTGTCATACTGTTCTTCATCTTCCGTGTCACTCGGGTGTCCAGTGGTGAAATAATCCATAATGACATCGGTCAGAGCTTCACAATCGGCGTCACAGTAAATGTTGATTCGTCTGGCTTCGTTCATACATGTTGCTACTTCGCAGTCTGACGATCGACTGGGTGCCGCCATCTTGATTTCACTTCGATGACTATGACCGGCGCTAAACTTCTCGAAATAACTAATTTACTATGCGTACTGGTAATATACAGATATTACTAAATACAACCGTACATAGTGCAGTGCTTTACACGAACGTATTTTTACACAGATTACAAAATATCGCGGCGTTTCTGTAATACGATTTCTTTTTCCAAATTTCTCTGCGCAGTAACATACCCGGATGTTAACGAAGATGCGCATTGATACAAATGCATTCACAGTACAGTAAGCTTTAAGGCGATATGTGAACAGGCTATGTAGGCCAAAGGGGACAAAAGTTGTGACACGCTGTGTGTACCTGCGCAATCACGTTCAACTCGGTAAATTTGGGAAAATATACTGGATGGGTGGTAGTATAAAAACACGTTTTACTTATATAAATATGTTGTTGTTCTTGATAATAGTTAAAGATACAATAGTTGAGATAGGAAACATCATAGAACAACTAAAAACTAATTTTGGACAGAATATTCATGTGGGCACTATTTTCCACATTATCTAGTAATGACAACTCGCACCATCCGACGGGTTTTCCTAGATCGCATCACATTTGTTTTACTTTTCATTTTGTATTACTTTGTAGGTAAAAGAAAAGCAACACATATATTGAGACATCTAGTTTATAGGCATAATTAGTGTTTTGCTCATATAATGACATACAAACCAGTGATAGGGAGTATTGTTATTGCTAACTGCTTCACAATTTCAACTGACTGAAAGAGGTAAAGGCCAAAATATAGTGTTTGTATGTTAAGCCAGGAGGTCCATAATAAAATGCCTATGTTGCCCTTAGAAGAACACTGAATCATTGCTAGGATGTTGTAAAGGGCTCACTTAAAGTACCCAAAAAAGAATCCCTGTGAATTGAACCTGAAAAAAGAAAAAAAGGGGATAATTGGTCACTGGGGTGCTAACCATCCTCTGGCCTGAGCAAACAAAAGTTGTGGTCACTGCGGGGCCGGGGGGAAGCCTGTTGAAGTGTTTCTCATAATTAGCACTGTTGGGTGAAGTTGCAGTGCTTTAAAGGGAATCAGTTTGGCAGGATTACACGTGACAGTGAAAAAGAAATGTTATACTGACAATGTATTTAAAAAAATATTTAAAAAAGTCAAAACTTTGGGAAAAGTATTTAAATACAAATTTTTTTAAATTCCTAAACATCAAAACAAATCTTAAAAAGTATTTAAATACTTTCAAATACAAATGTTTTGACCCCATCTGATATACAATATTTGAATTGGATACTCTTGAATATGCACCCCTGGTTTTGAAGTGTTGTTATTTAATGTATTTGATCATGTGTATTTAAAATTCTTAAATCCCCCCTCTTTGTATTTGATTCAAAAACCTAAATTAAATTATTTACAGCATTAAATGATTCATCAAACCTGAGAAAGTCGTATAATTATTAATAATAATAAATGGTTGGCAGTAATTATTAGAACATTAGTGACAAACAACAGAACAAGAATAAAACCCTAGGGTTTCCCATGAAAGCCCCTTTATTTGAAACGGATTTCAAAAAATAATCAAAAAAGTAATCATGATTACTTTTAATTTAATTATTAGTAATTTAAAGTAATGTACTCGTACTCATACATTTGTTTTCTTCGTACTCGTTATCATACTCATGCATGTTTAAAAGTAATCGTACTCGTACTCGAGTACATTTGATTGTACTCACTCCATCTCTGGCATCCAGCACATGGTATATCAAATACTAATTAAGGTAGTTAAAAAAAAATCCCATTCATTGGGCTTTAAATTATCCTTTCACAAAATACATTAGCTTTAAAACATTGCTTAGTGATACATTCATACATGTAGGGAAAAAATTTTCAATTTTATGAAAGAATTGTCGTACTAAAACATATTTCTGGAAATTTACTTTTGAAAAGAGTTCACCCATAACACACAAAAAATTGTTACAGAAACATGTTGTAAATAGATATCATATACATACTATGTACATAAATAACATTATTCAGCCTTTAATTTGGATATTGTGCTTTAGAAATAATAAATATATTACAAAAGTAACTAGATTATGCTTTATTTAAAATAAAATCAGTAGATATATTTTTTTTATTTAATGTTTGTATCTTACACCAAAAAAGTAACTAAAATCGGGGCCCTTTTCATGTGGCTGAGTTTTTGTGCAATTGCGATATGTTTATCAATTCATAAAATACTGGCTAGCGATAGGGGTGAATACGTTTCTTTTGTAAAAATAGTATTTTCACATATTAATTTCAGTGTGGCGGAATGTTTCCCACATTAGAAAATTTCAATATAACAGGTCTGAGTAATTATATATATAAAAATTATATTACCATGGTATTGACTTTGGCAAGTGTGTCGTCACATATAAAATATAAAAGCCCTGTTAATTGTCACTTTGTTTCTTGTATAGGCAGAGGCGGATGTACAGTAAAATGCCAGGAAGCTGGTATGCAGTATCTTCAAAGAGAGTGAACTCACAAATGTCACCGATATCCAAGCTGATGTAGTTCACTAAAGAATGTCGAACCTGTCTAACATTGTCGAGAGAGGTTGACCAAAGGCTTATGCCATGTTTGACAGAACATGGCATCCACCGTTCCATCACCAACTGCTAAGCTAGTTAGGCTTCACCATATTCGCATGTCAAGCACTCTGCATTCTGCATTGGTCTCAAGTCAGTTAGGGTATCTGACCGGCAAGGAAGCCAGCGTACACACCACCAGTACTGTGGGTCTGTCGTCAACACACATAAAATGGATCACTTCACTTGGTCGACATTCAAATACGTGACATTTAATATGCACATATTGCACGGCTCTTGTTGATAATCTTTCCCCAAATCAACTGTCCTGTATAGCATATTAACTTGTTGAACAGTGGTAGTAAGCATTGTTCATTTTTTTGTTTTAAAAAAATTATTGAATTTCAGTAAACAAAAAACATGCATCATGGTAGTGGAGTTGGGAGTAAATAATGATGTCATGTAATAACTATTACGTGGTGTACACATATTCATTTTTGACATTTTATATCAAACTGAATATGTGAGGTTGTTTGGTCAAAGCAAATGTTGGAAATGACAAAATAAGGTTATTGTGATGCAACACCATATTTCCTCAGAAAATATTCAAGCATTCATAATGTGTATGTCTACCTTCTTCATATGATGCTATATGATGAGTGAGGTGGACCACCTCAGTGTTTTTCTAAGCCAATTTGCTCAAAATATCCCAGGGATTTTTTTATCAAGTTTCTTGTAGCTGTGCATTTGTTTCCTCTCTATTTCCCAGGGAATAATTAAAAAACCTTCAAATGCACCATTTTGAAGGTAATTATTAAAATGTCCAGCCGCCCCCCCCCCCCGACTCACATAGTGCATGTGCATTAATGTCTGTGTTGACACACTGGGTATAATATGCATTATGCAAGACTAACAAGAACAAAGGGCATTCTAGTTTTCCATGTTCAAGATAATATGTGAATGAAAACAATGTGTATTTATATGGACATATTAAACTATTTTATATAATTTATACGTTGTTGATTGTTAAAATGTTTAAATTACCTGGCTTGATCAGATATGAGACTCCAACAGACTGCGTATCCTCCCGGCATTTGCCATACCCATGTGACTGCCTTAATCTTAGCCCCTCCTCTGCCTTGTCTCACTTTTGCAGTGTAGTGTGGCCTGTAGCAATATTTAATTCGAATATATTATAAATAATATATATTATATATTATTAACATTTTAATCAATCATGGCTGTCATAAAAATCTAAATTATTTTGCATGAAATGTAATGGAAATAACAACATTCAGTAATAGTACTGAAATGTGAGTCGCAAAACACTGTTTTAATAATTGTGAGATTAATGTAATTCTCCGTTTGACGTTCTGTTAACGAGATAACGGATGCCTCCCCTAAAAATACTTCTTGCCCGACCAACAAATACACCTCCCCCATTAATTTATTTTTAATTTGTTTCCCGTATCTATTCTCTATGGATATGACTTTCGCAATTACTAAGTTTATTAACAAGATCCTGCTAAAAAAACAATACCCGGGAAAATCAACACGGTTTGTTGGCTGAGTGATGCCGAGCGATATTGGGACTGTCAACTCAAAGGCTTTCCCGTCAGGAAATATAATTTACAAGTTAAGAATCCCCGTCGAGTAGACGTTCACAAGAGTGTATTAGCCCCCACTACTCGCTCTTGTTGCTAACTACGTTAATGCACTTAATGCGTACCTCCATTGAAGAATCACTTTGCCTATGGAATCTTAGTCATGACGCGCAAAATCACGTGGGATTTGTTATTGTGCCGCAGTAGGTCGATCTCGCATAAAGCACGTGACCCAAAAAGCAAAGGACGTCGGCAGCTGCTGATTGTTTCGCCAGTTATACCCGTGTAACGGCGATTCTTTTTTAGGATAAATAAATGACAAGTACGCATTTAAACAATTTACTGACTGTGCATTCTTGTTAAACTATTAACACATTACACATCTGGTCATAAAAGAACCGGTTTGGCGATTAGCAAACGAGTGGAGGGAGCAGCTTTAAAACTGTCGGTCGGCTGCGTAACTACGCCGAGAAGAGTTGAGTGGCTGAAAAGTGCTGCCACCTCAAGAATCATGGGTAATCGAGGCTAGCTGACTGGTTGCTTGGGTTGGTTTGATGTGTGATCGTTTAAAGGTACTCTGTATGGTATTGGGCGATCCGCTCCAAACGGCAAAATTTAACCGACGCTAGCTTCGATTAACCTCCATGAGGTGGCAGCACATTTCACCTCCTCAATGTCCTCAGCGAAGATACGCTGCCGAGCGACTAGAACGACGTTTGTGGATGAGGCTGTTTATAGGGCGTGTAAGTCTCGCGCGCGAAAACGAGGCTGGGAACAATTGGGGGCGGGAAGTCCATATTCTCCATGTTAACATATAGGACTGTTTTTTTTTGTTGTAATAATCGAACTGTTCCCAAATAGCGTATTACAGTTATATTGTCCGAAGGATTATTAAGCAGGCAATGGAACACTTTGCCGGAGAAAATGATCACGGAAATCATGAATTGTAATCGATTATTATGGTGGTTGTCATGACATTGGCGGCAAGTACTGGTGTTTGGCGATCTTGATAATAATGAAGAGTGCCGTTTGTCTCGCAGTACAACCTGTTTGGGGCAATACATGTGTTATCATTATGCGCATTTAGACAAATTGTCAGATATAAGTGCCTATCGAAACCACAACGTACAGCAATGCAAAATGCAAATCCCGTGTCTATTATCTGCATTACGTAAATCGCTATATGTCTAAGATAGTGTCGTAAACTGAATATTAAATCGGACATTTAAGATAAGAAAGGTATAACACAAGATATTTATGACCTGATGTTCCTAGTATTCACCAGTCGGAAGCTACAACTGTCATCCATCGTTATAATTTTATTCTTGTGTCAAGTCCGCAATCAGCTCCAGTCTCGCCATGTATTGTTACCCACTTACAGGCCCTATAGAACACTCTCGCATAGACAAACTCGTCCCAATGCGGTCCCATTTTCTCGAGTGATTTACGAAACGTATCAGCGCCACTGTTTTTTGTAGAACACTTTCTCAGGTTACGAATTTCTTGTAAGTGCTAGTCTCGAAATAGTCACGATACAAATATTCGCAAATGACCTGCATATGTCTGAACTACTGTCAGACTGAAGTTACGGCAAATGCCAACGGCA
>JAODUO010001232.1:190000-193931 GCA_025642075.2 Ridgeia piscesae | reverse complement strand
CAAGACCGCCAAGCCTCACATGCTGAAGCAGTTGGAACAGTTCACCTGCTTGATGTACGGACAGAATCAAGACAAGACCGCCAAGCCTCACATGCTGAAGCAGTTGGAACAGTTCACCTGCTTGATGTACGGACAGAATCAAGACAAGACCGCCAAGCCTCACATGCTGAAGCAGTTGGAACAGTTCACCTGCTTGATGTACGGACAGAATCAAGACAAGACCGCCAAGCCTCACATGCTGAAGCAGTTGGAACAGTTCACCTGCTTGATGTACGGACAGAATCAAGACAAGACCGCCAAGCCTCACATGCTGAAGCAGTTGGAACAGTTCACCTGCTTGATGTACGGACAGAATCAAGACAAGACCGCCAAGCCTCACATGTTGAAGCAGTTGGAACAGTTCACCTGCTTGATGTACGGACAGAATCAAGACAAGACCGCCAAGCCTCACATGTTGAAGCAGTTGGAACAGTTCACCTGCTTGATGTACGGACAGAATCAAGACAAGACCGCCAAGCCCCACATGTTGAAGCAGTTGGAACAGTTCACCTGCTTGAAGGAGCATGTCTAGCGTTTGAACCACCGCGTCGCCTTGTATAATCGGAATCGGAATCGGAATCTGAAGTGTTTACTGACCCAATAAAAATATACATAAAGCAATGTTCATACAAATTACCTACAGCTCAAATTAAAAAATAATATTACATTAGTACCGCCGTGCAGCAAACTGTCATGTAATTCCGTAAGAAAATAACAGAAATGTAATTATAAGTGATTATGAATTGTTACTGTAGGTAAAATAACCAGGGGTCGAGGAGACTGTCACTAAGACGATTTTGGTGGCTCTCGTGGCAGCCACCCCATTCATTACATCACAATTAAATGTAGTTGACTATTTTAAGCACTTCCCAATAAACACATGTGCATAATACAGCAACACTAGAATGTCATTACTGGTAACAAATGTCACAAATCTCAACGAACAAACAACACAATTAGTACGTTAAGTTCACTTGGAAATTAGTACATGATTACAATCTGATAGTTAAATAACACTAATTAGTATGTATACGTTCAAGCGAGCTGAAGAACTCATCCTGAAAAACGCCGAATCCCTACATGATGGGCAAGGGTAGATACGGACCGACGATATAGTGTTGGAACCTGTTGGGTCCTGCGGTGCTGTCCTAACAAACTCACTGGTTGATCTCCTGGACACCGGCGATCCTAAAGAGGAAGAAGAAGACGAGAACGAGTTTGGCGTTGAAAATTTTGGTGAAAGCGATCGTGAATAATGTTCTGGCTATTATCATTTGTAATCTCATGAGAGGTTGAGGCGCGGCAGCTCAGGAAAGATCATGCTGGCTTGTTATTTACATAGATCAATAAATGAGTTGGTAAATGAACGTAATTAAATTTCTGTATTCACGATACCTTCAATTGATCCCCAGCTTAATATTTACTCGTAAGAAAACAAAATTTTCTTAAGTTAATGCCCTCAAAAAATCTCTAGATTTACCTGAAATATTGGCTGAGATACAATAAAAAAGTCCGATTTTCGGTAATATTGGCACTTTAGAATTTGCACAACATACCAAGGACACACGTAGTTCATCCAGGAATGGTCTTATAATGACCATTGACCCTGAAAACAGGGGTCTGGATACTTGATGTATGCATTTATGTGCAATATTGGCCGAGATAAAGTGAAACATTGATTTTTCAATAATGGCGGCAGTAATTTGCATAAAAATTATACGTGTGACATTTTTACTGACCTGCTAGCATAGCACACCGTTTCTACGTATTTCTTTCCGATCTAGTGACACCGATTAAAAGTATATTTCCGGGGGGTGCACGGTACCTCCTTCCGACTAGACTGTACCTCTCACACAGCTACGGTTCTTACACTAGCCGCTGCTGCCGTCGACTCGGTGGCGACCGCTCGTGGCTCGTCTGTCGAGGTCCGCTCGTGAGTCTTGCTCGTATCGATCACAGCCACCACGGCATCTGACGCCCCCGTCAGCCAGCGCAACTCTCGGCCGGTCGAACGACACGGCCAGTCGGGCCTGTCTCCAGGACGGATGAGACCGAAGCTCCTGCTGGTGCGTGCGGGCGACAGTGCAGGTAACGCCGCGCCGACGGACTGATGGCGTAGACAGGGCGTGGAGTGTCGACCAGCCCCGGACCGACGAAAGACGTTTACGGGGCGGACAGTTCCGCAGGTAAGTTTCGGAATGCTTGAGTTTGAGTAGTAATAAAATACTTTTAAAAAGGTCATATTGTCACGGCTGTTGTGTCCTGTTAATGACGATTTTGTAAGAGCAATATTACTATTGTTATTGTTGTTGTTGTCAGTATTATCAGTATTATCAGTATTATCAGTATTATCAATATTATCAATACTATTAGTATTGTCAATATTATCGTTATTATCGTTATTATCGTTATTATCGTTGTTATCGTTGTTATCGTTGTTATCGTTGTTATCGTTGTTATCGTTGTTATCGTTGTTATCGTTGTTATCGTTGTTATCGTTGTTATCGTTATTATCGTTATTATCGTTATTATCGTTATTATTGTCATTACAGTATTGTTTTCAATATTTTCATTATTATCATCATTATTATTACGTATAATATTTTTTACGAATACCTCAAAGGAAAAGTCTGCCTCCTGTACTAAGCCATTCCGCACTTCCCGTGTGAGTTTAACCTTATAAACATCGGCTGCAACCGTTTAATATAGAGACCTACGTCTATTGAAACTTCAAACTCATAACGGCAGATCCACATTGAAAACGTATTCAATTTAGCTGATGCGGAAATATATCTGCGTGATACTTATCATCTTATATTATTTTAATTATCATTCCGTCTCATTCAGAATACATTTGACCGTCGATCCCCGGGGAAAAACGCCGTCCCACGAGTAGGCGCGACAATGATATCCGGGGAAACGCTGCGTCACCGGTGAACAGTGCTTGACAAAACGATCTACGCAAACACAGACGCGAAAGAAACGCAGAGTGCAGAAACGAGTTTGAGCCAACGGACTGGTTCATATCACGCTGATAACGAACTCTCAGTCGTGCAACCAGTACAGTAGGTTCCCCGGCTTCTGCTTTCAGCCTCGACGCGCTTGTGCCCCGAGAGATCCCGCTTGCAATATCATGGCGGCGGCGCACGAATGATTAAATCTCGTGGCTTATTAACAGATAACGCTGGACTCTTGTTGCCGTTTATGATAGCGAGTGACGTCGCGTTTATATAACAGGCTGTGTATCACTGAAAGAAGTGGAAATGCCGCTAACTAGATGGGTTGTCTCGGAACAACGATCGGCTCGAGTAAAGCGCAAGGCGGCCGTAGTTTGATGGACAGGCGGCGGTGAAGGTAGGGTCGGACCCGAGGAGTGTAGCAGTGACTCAACAGTCACAAGTCGGATCTTTTGACGCGCACCTTAATGAGACATGACGATAACACGTTGCGGAGTCTTCATCCAGCAGACGTAACGGCCGATCAGTTATTCCTACGGTGCAGTCGTGACGCCAGATGTTACGGCGGGAATTAATGTGTTGTTCGTTCGACTAAACGCTAGTTGTTGTACGTTGAAGATGTTCTTATTAATCGGCGCGGTGATCTCTGCTCGCGTTTAATTCGCAAAGTGAATGTTGCTAGTAAATTAACAAGCGATAAACGCCATTACAGTTACATGCTAGGCACTATTTCTCAGTATTCATTGCAACGACTTATTTTTTATTGTATTGTCGACACTGCTCAGCACACCTGTCCGTTTCACCTGCGTGTATATTCATTTTTCTTGGCGGCGTGGCTTCTTTCTCGGACAAGTCTAAAACGCCGCCTTGAGACGAATACGATTGAATAGACATATACAGATGCCCTCAGTGACAGTGATTCTAAACGATCTCGT
>JAODUO010001232.1:177500-180000 GCA_025642075.2 Ridgeia piscesae | reverse complement strand
AGTGTATGGTTATGTGGGTGAGTGGGTTAATGGGCGAACGAGTTTTTTGCGAAAACAACAATAAAAAAGTTGAAAACAATTATACATAAAACACAGGTATTAATTATTAAGTGAGTGAGTTAGTGAGTGTGTGAATGAGTGAGTGAGTGTGTGAGTGAGTGAGTGGGTGAGTGAGTGAGTGAGTGGTGAGTGAGTGAGTGAGTGAGTGAGTGAGTGAGTGAGTGAGTGCGTCGTTGGGTGAGTGGACGAGTGTGTGAATGGGTGAGCGGGTGAGTGAGTGTATGGTTATGTGGGTGAGTGGGTTAATGGGCGAACGAGTGTTTGCGAAAACAACAATATAAAAAAAGTTGAAAACAATTATACATAAAACACAGGTATTAATTATAGAAATGGGGAAACAAACAAAAACATGGAAGGCTAGTGTAAAGAAAGACATGTGGTTGGGACGACTGAACTGTGTGAAAAATCAATCGTTTTACTCATCTGTACACGGTGTGTACTGGTGCATAGAGCATTAGCAATCTCCAGAATAGGCACAATAAATTATTTATCAAGTGTAATGGTAACTGCGATGTTATTGCTTTGGCGATATTCTCCGTGTGATATGCGAGATGTTTTGTCATCTGTCAAAATTGATTATGCCATCACTTCGAAACAAACATCCCAGAATGATGGGCGGGTAGTCTCGACAAATATGCACGCTCGAAGGATTCTAATTCGGAGATTATGACATAACGCATTTAACCTTTCATAGTCGGGCTTTATCTTAAAACTGCGTTAGCATATCTCCTATGTGCTTTATGTGAGAATTGTACTGCCACAACAGAGAAGTACCCTGCTTTCAACGCGACAGTTGAGATGGTCTGATACAAACGCAAGTCGATGATCATATATGCGATGTCTGTTTTTGTGTGCACCGTTGTCTGAGAACAGTATCTCAATAAAATTATATTCATGACATTCAGATGTCAGCAGAAGATGACAATGTACTTTTTGTATGCAACAACGAACTTTTTTTAATTAGCTCGCGCGACATGGTTTGTGGACAATATTGCAATAGATGCGTATAAGAGACAAACAATATCTATGCACACTTTCATGCCACTGAGCTGCGGAACCATGTACTCATTTGATTACGCGTTCCCTGGGGGATCTTTCGCGACCACGGTACTGCATTAATAATTATATAGAATGTATAGTTGTTTACGGAGCATATGCGATTGCTACACGGTGCTCTGGAAGAACTATCGAGCTTTGGTTGTAGTAACGCGTCCTAAGACTGGGTTTGTCTACTACCGCTTTCGAAGCTTGGGTTCCATTTACCCGTAACTCTACTGTTTAGTTATTTGAATTGTGTTATACAGCATCAGCTAGTTAGCTTCTCCGCTAGATGTCAGACTGTTTATAGATAATCGGGATTAACCAACGCAGTATTACATCGATAGTCACTGCACTACACGGGTGATTTTGCGACAAACGGATTTGCAAATACAAGCACAACATTGCGCCGATACATTACGTACAGAGGCACAACGCTGGGATTTGCCAATGCCGTAAAGTGGTAATCCATTATTGGCCCGAAGGATGCACAACGCATGCCATCGACCCCGCGTCTGCTTACAAGAACATTCCGGTTACTTCATCTTCTCTGTCGTTTCCCCAACGGAACATCTATATTTTGTACACGGGGTCAACTTCCAGTTCGATCTGGTCAAGCGATTGTCACATTCCGGACCGTCCGTCCAGCAGGGTTTCACCGATTGGGTGTTTGGTTCGGTATCTGGCGCTCCGTGAATGCAAATAGACGCAGTTCGATAAGCGAATTAGAATTAATACACCATTACCATCCCCGGTGTCTCATCGGTGGCCACGTTACTTCGTTAAGGTGCTATAAGTGACACTAGTCGAGGTCAACCCTGATGGCACACAGGGGTAGTGTCCGCGGGACTGTTTGCTGTCCACCAATGTCCAGAGACCGGTCATTATTGTACGGCAAACGTCACTGTAGTGAGACTGAGTACCTTTGGTGATTTGTTCAGGAAAATGCTGTTTATGCCAAGGGCATTGTTGAGAGGGAGGACTCTTGTGTGGAGGAAGCTAGTGGCCGGTGACCGTACCGTCACATCACTGCCAGAGAAGTGTCATCAGTGAACGAAGAAAGTATCTTATTTGATTAAGAGAATAGTAATAACAGAAATACGTACGCAGTGGCCAGATTAATGTGGTTAATGAACATTTGTGACAAATTCGACTCACAAACTCAGCGTTACGTTGAAAAAGTGTTCACATGCTACGGCATAACCACGAAAAGATTAATAATATTAATAATAATTATTATTATTCTCGCCATCGTCGTCGTCACATCATCGGCCATCGTCGTCGTCGTTGTCGTGGTCGTCGTCTTCGTTATCACCATAATTATAATTATAATTATAATTATCGTCTTCATTGTCATTGTCATTGTCATTGTCATTGTCATTGTCATTGTCATTGTCATTGT
>JAODUO010001232.1:170000-172500 GCA_025642075.2 Ridgeia piscesae | reverse complement strand
CTGTTCAATATATGCGTTCGATTACAACGAACTATCGCGACATGACGCGTGCCGACGACGAAATGATTGTTTACGTCACTTCGTACGTAATGGCGGCATCCGGTCACGTTGACGTCACTTCGTACGTAATGGCGGCTGAATAGTATGCTGCAAAAACAGTGACGACAAATAAAATAGTCTACAGGTTTTAATTTGTGAAATCATTAGATGTGAGAAATAAATGTAAAACTGTATCCTTGCGTGCAGCACTGAGTAACCCAAATATTAGGACGCAGCCTGACAATTGTATTATGTGCTGCGATGCTAGGCATGATAAATAGAGCCTTTAAATATAAAACCAAGGAGGTAATTTTAAAACTATATAAATCCTTAGTGAGACCTCACATGGAGTATTGTATTCAGGCATGGCGCTCATTTAAACAGAAAGATATAGATGTATTAGAATCTATACAACGAAGGATGAGCAGGATTATTCCTGAATTAAGGATAGTAAACGATTGGAATAGACTTCCTAGAAGTGCTGTTATGTCCGCAAGCGTCAACCAATTTAAGGGTCACATTGACAAGTATCTGCGAAATAGGGTGGAGGATTACACGAGTCAACGATTGACTCCCTTCCTCGTCAACTCCTCGACTACGTAGTAGAAGAGGATTCAAGGTAAATTCAAGATTCTAGCTGTATGCTAGGAAAAACCTGCTACACTGACAAGAGCCTTCAACTTAAGGAACAAGATAAAGAACACGAAGAACACGAAGAACAAGAAGAACAACCAACAAGAACAAGAACAAGAAGAATCATACTTTGGCTGTATCTATGGTGTTTCATGTCGCTTAGAACTGCGTTTTGTTCACTCTGGCCGGCGGCCTTGTTACCAACTGGCCCACGACACTCGCATAAAGAATACTAAATGGGTGTCGAGAACAACGGAAGAAAGTGTCATGTTTGATCTAACCACAACCAGAGTTTATTCTTCGACAAAATGTGGAGCTGACCAGGAAACACTTCGTAATATTGAATAGGCTACTTCGGGAAAGATAAAAGTTGATTAGCAACAATAATTTTATTCCATTATAAATAAGACCTATCCAGCTTCGACCATCTGTTTTTTATATTTACGTTTTATTCCTAGAGTCAATGCTAATATGATGTCTGTTTTTGTTGCTGCACCATTTCTCTGGAATTGCCTTACTTTTTCTTGTTATAAATCAGTCGAAAATATTACACAGTTCAGGCGTCATTTACAAGTTGACCTCTACAGCGTTGTTTGTCGTCTACGCTTTCTGGTGTATCTCTCCACTTTTATGGTGACAACATTACTGCTGGTTATTGCTTTTGCGATTGACAAACCCTTTGTATTTTGTGTGCTTCTGGGCTTGATTTCAAAGGACTTGAGCCTTAGAGAAGGTTCCGTAGTATTATAATTATGACGATATTGCCGCATATATGCAATCCACGTGTTACTAGACAGATAAAGATGGCGTGTAATAATTATACGAACTCATCTAAATGCGTTGTTAAGGCGCGCATGCACTGGTGTGATCTCTTTCGTTCACCAAGGCGCTGTGTTTGACATGTTTGGTTTATAAATCGTTACAGATGGAGTGTATATCTGCTAAGATTACAGTTCAGTCACACGCAATGTTGTATTTCTTGCCGCACCGGTAAGTAAGCTTTGCGTTCATGCATCAATATCACACATCGTCCAGTTGGCCAATGGGGTGATACGCTTATCGGGGTGAATTGCCTTATTCCGTTTAGCACCCCTACCCGTCGGCATAGATGTGAGTCGCTGTTCATCAGTAAGACTTCTTTTTCTCATCTCGTTGTGGTTGAACCGTGTTGGAAGAAGCGGGCTTGAGCATAAGCAATTTTGAGAATCCCACATCTAAAGAACGCAAGCAATAATCGGCGTACATATTGAACTCTTACCAGACATTCTGGGTTGAATACATAACTAATTACAGCCTAATATTGTAGCCTAAAATAAGTGAACAATCCCAGCAGATGTTGTGAAATTGGATATAGCGCTACGCATTCAGAATGCTAGGTCTTTGGTGATTTCAGTCTTCATTTAGGTGCATCTGCAGTCTACACCACTAACTGTTCCCGTACGTTGAACGTCTGGCTGTCATTGGAACAGCGTGTGACTTGCCCAAAGTACACCTACGGCCACCGACTTGATCTGTTGATAACTGGTTCAACATGACTCATACCCTATCCAGACATTTTCAGTTTACGGTGAGTTCTCAGACCAGCGCAATCACGTAGCTGTCGTTATAGATATTACGTTTTCAGAACACCGGTGTGGTTTATAGTAAAACATACGATTATGTCAAAGATCCATTCGGAAGATTGGCAGTTCTACCTTGAACAGAGATTCTATGTGTTCGAGAACATGGGATTATCTTCCCAAGTGATGGATATTAGCAGGAAGTTCGCTGAATCGGTTGTATTTGGTGTGTCTAGTGGTATTGGTTGCCACATACAGAGCAATGCCAT
>JAODUO010001232.1:152500-160000 GCA_025642075.2 Ridgeia piscesae | reverse complement strand
AATGTAACATTCTTGTGATTACAACATGCCTGTGGGAGCCTTATTGCCTGCAAATTTATGGTTTAGTTACTTTATTAAGTTCGGAATAATGTTCGCAATTTGAAAGATTCCGCGTGCAACATGTTCAATTTATAATCCACTTTCAAAACAAAATTGATTCGTGACAATGACTTTGATGTTTAACATTCCCACAACAGACTTCCCGTCATAAATTACTGTTCTGCTAATTCTGGACAGAGGAATTGGCACCCTTACTTTGGCCGCGCATCTTTGATTAGGATATCATTTTATAAGATAATACTATACTATTAAAAATATTCACCATTAAATTTCTATTCATACGAAATAAACAGAAATAGAAATTTGCAGTTGTTTATGAAGCAGGAATTGTGGAAGGATTAGACTCGATTGCCCAGGTTTTTTACTAATCCACGACCGATGGTATCCAATCGGTTTGTCTTAATCTGGCGACTTCGTTTTCTCAGTTTCTATATAATCAGCGTACAACATTATTTTCGAAATGGTTTTACGTTTTGCAGGGTGGGCGCCGACACGCTGTCACCGTATTTCGATAGTTTCAGACATTTCGTATTTAGCGTAACCGCACATCTTTAATTACCTTGCGCGAACGTGAAGTCTCCCACACTACTGCTATGCACACACCAACCGACCTAATCCGCCTTCGGTTGGCAGTCGGCGTAAAGTAAACTACATTCCGCGAAAATCCTATTAATAATTGGCTGATTCTGAGCCAAGGAAAATACAGTGAACATTTAATATATTCTGCAACGCAAAATTCATCACAGTCACACTTTCTTGATATTCCTTATGGTCCAACGTAAGCTACGTATAAAGCAAGAACGATAGCAGTTGTCGCCGCAAGCTGCTTTAGAAGAATCGTTTGCTGTTTATTCGTCAAGGACACATCTGCCCGCAGGCCGTGACGTAGACTTCGACACCGGCTGTGAGCCGCCAAAGTATAAATTGCATTGCGTTTGCGCCATCAAGTGTAAAATTATCTGGAAGGCCTCAATAAGGAAAATATGTTACGTACTGACCAATTCAAGCAACGGGTCAGCTGCAATCTAGTTGCATGGACTTCGTTAGTAAAAAGTATGAAGCGTGTTATGAATGTCTGTTTTACAGGTCATTACAACGTTTAATTTATTAATAGTAATAACAAATGTGTTTGTTAAATTGTAATATTTCTCTGCTTAGAATTGTTGTAGAGACATAATTTACCGGTTAATTTAAACATGTTGGTTTACGCCATGTGTGGATATCGCTTTGTTGACATTAAAGAGGGGCCAATAATCTGTCACATTTGAAGATAAAAGTTAATGTCAATAAATTAATTACATTACGATTTGGCTAAAATAACAGTCGCCAGACCCAGCCCGCGGCATAATAACCACAGGACGCGCGAATATAATGTTTCGTCTTTTGGGCCATATTTCTCTTTAAATTGTATATTATATGAAATGGGTTTATACGGAATTGGGAGAGATTAAATATAGTGTACGTTGCGTGTCATCCTCATTGTGCGCCTGATCACAGAGAGGATCATTCAACTGACGCCATTCTATATATGTGGACTTCAAGGCCGCTTTTGATTACATTTGTATACGAGCAGTGTGTAGAAGATGCCTAAATCTATCAGGGCGGACCCCAAAATGGCATACCCAACTGAAGTCATGTATGAGAATATTGACCGAGCTGTTGTCGCCATTGAGCAACTGACCAACTGGTTCAGAATGGAAATAGGAACGTGGCAGTGTTGTTTTGTATCACATATCCTGTTCGGTTTTTCCTGGTGTGCGCTGTGGGTGATATGAAAAGGACGTCCAAATCGATTGTGATCTCAGCTATGACATCACACACGCAGATGACACACCGCTCATCTACCGTGTTCAATAACCTACATTATTTCAAGCTGCATGTCTGTAACAACATCAAAATATGTTGAAAATCAATATTTCCAAAAGCAATGCAATCACTACGTTAGGCAAGAGAGAGAGTGGGAGAGAGGGAGAGAGAGGGAGAGGGAGGGAGAAACAGAGAGAGAGGGAGGGAGAAACAGAGAGAAGAGGGAGCGAGAGCGAGAGCGAGAGCGAGAGCGAGAGCGAGAGCGAGAGCGAGAGCGAGTAGGAGAGCGAGAGCGAGAGAGAGAGAGAGGAGGGAGGGAGCAGAGCGAGACGAGAGCGAGAGCGAGAGAGAGAGCGGAGCGAGAGCGAGAGCGAGAGCGAGAGCGAGAGCGAGAGCGAGAGCGAGAGCGAGAGCGAGAGCGGAGAGAGAGAGAGAGAGGAAAGAGGAGAGCGAGAGCGAGAGCGAGAGCGAGAGCAGAGGAGGAGCGAGAGCGAGAGCGAGAGCGAGAGCGAGAGCGAGAGCGAGAGCGAGAGCGAGAGCGAGAGAGAGCGAGAGAGAGAAAGAGAGAAGAGAGAGAGCGAGAGAGAGCGAGAGGAGACGAGAGAGACGAGAGAGGAGCGAGAGAGAGCGAGAGAGAGAGAGCGAGAGAGAGGAGAGAGAGAAAAGAGAGAGAGAGAGCGAGAGAGAGAGAGAGAGAGAGAGAGGAGAGAAGAGAGCGAGAGAGAGGAGAGAGAGAGGAGAGAGAGCGAGAGAGAGGAGAGAGAGAGAGAGAGAGAGGAGAGAGAGCGAGAGAGCGAGAGAGCGAGAGAGCTGAGAGAGCAGAGAGCGGCGAGAGCGAGAGCGAGAGCGAGCGAGCGAGAGCGAGAGCGGAGCGAGCGAGAGCGAGAGCGAGAGCGAGAGCAGAGCGAGAGCGAGAGCGAGAGCGAGAGCGAGAGCGAGAGCGAGAGAGATAGTTACTTCTTGGGCAGCATAGGACCCCTCTGTGGAAAGAAAGGTTGATAGGTAAGTAATCTAAGCAGCAACAGCTATACTATGTCTTCTTTGCATTTCCAGTAAATATGATTTTTAAACAGAGGCATCGCAATATGAATGGAAGTCTGACTAGACGGAGCTCTTTTACGGCCTGCAGCAATCCATGACCCAGATGCCTGGGCTTTTACCATCTCAAGAAACACATGTAGTCTCTTCATGTTTTTACGAATCAATGTTGCGGATTACCAGGTTTTTACTACGTCACACAGACTACAAAATACCTAGATCAGAGACAAGACGTTCACTTCTGAATCCATCTCAGATGTCGTCAGACGCATACCACTGGTTCATATATGTTTGCCAGGCACCAAACAAAACTCTCGCTTTTAAACAAGACATCAAAGAATTAAGAAAAAGAGGGGCGACCACGGAAACGATGACGCGGCCAAATCAGATATGACAGTAAACTTCATATATTACCATCAAAACATTGTGCTCGAGATTTTACGACATAGAAGAGTGCGTGAACTCGGTACAGCAAGAGGACAAGTTGACATATGCGTCAATGTTACATATGTCAAGGGCATGTTTATTCATTGGACGTTTTTATTTAATATGCAACTTGATGATTATGTGTTTACCTCGCCTATCATCGCTGCTACGTCACTTCCGGCGCCCCGACGTTTACGCGGTAAGGACTCATGATTTGTTGGTAATACTAAAGTGAACATTACGGTGAAAAGCATAAAACATATTGATATAAGCCGTACTTTCCCACGGCCTGGTAGGACATTTCGCAGTGAGTTTCCCGGTGTTTTCAGCGGTCTACTGACCGACCCTAAATAAATGACGTCATGTCTGCTGGCCTAGTATTTGAGTAGTGGCGGCAAGTGCATTTCATGTGTCAGCTGTTGCGGTTCGTTATCAACCAGTACATATTCAGGCACGTAGTATCTGCGATATTGAAGCACTCAACTGACGTAAATGTTGTTATGACGTAAACCTACGTCAGAGGAAATATGTCTTTTGTTCACAACAGCTGTTTATGCGCAGACGTTGGAGCACTGTATTGTGTAGAGTGAACGCATTCGTTTTAAATGATGTCATCAGTAACATTAACGAAAAGAGTCACGTTCGAGAAACTTTGAAACACCGACATCAACGAGAAGAGAAACTCACAATATTCATCTTTATGATTTTGTCGTGTTTGTCGGTGTGATGCAACTATCTTAACTCGATTTCAGTAATTTTTTAGTTATTTGTGCAAGTCATATGCGCGCGCATGTATGCATGCGTCTGCACAAACATACATATGTACATATCTATATACATCCATCCATCCATCCATATATATATATATATATATATATATATATATATATATATATATATATATATATATATATATATATATATATATATATATATATATATATATATATATATATATATATATATATATATATATATATATATATTAATATATAATAAGTAAATAACAAGTATTTGTCTTTACATGAATATAGAGATTACCTTAAAAGTAGAGATGTAGTTGTAAAATAAATTGATCAGTATAAATTGTTCAATATAGATAAATAATATTAGTCTTAATAATACCAATACACACACATACATATATATATATATATATATATATATATATATATATACCTTCTAGCCTTCTAGTGCTAACCTTCTACCGTGCCAACCTTCTACCGTGCAAATCTTCTATCGCGCTAACCTTCTAATGCTAACCTTCTACCGCGCTAACCTTCCCTGGCTTAGTACATCTCAAGAACATTCAACTCTCTTCTTCTTAGATTTGAGTTATTTTCCTCTGTCTCTTTTTATGCCATCTCACCTTCCCAGAAATCGTTTCAGTCACTGAAAACACAAAATGCCTGGTATTTCTCCCAGCCCCGCAGTTATTGGTTTACCTTGAAATGTTCCGTTCCTGTCTGTTTTTATCAGCGAGCCATGACGTTTCCTAACCGCCACTCTTTCCCCCAGACGAATTCCTGCGCCGTGCAGCGTTTCCGTTTGAAATGAAATAAAAAAGAAAGCGAAAAAACAAAGTTACGGTTGAAACGAATGTTTTATGCTTGGAACGAACGGCGCGTCTGTGAGGTGTTTGCCGTTGCACCTGTTGCTCTGATAAATATGTACAAAACTAATAATTACATGTTCATCTAGTTTTCCTCGCCGGTTCCAGTAATGTCACACGCTTTCGGAATCTTCCTGTAAATGTCACGAAGTGTTAAATAATGGAATTTCCGCCTGTGGCAGATGGCGATGATTTAATCAAACATGCGTTATTTGGCACAAATGAGACATATTCATCGACCCCAATGTTGAAGCTTGGCAAAGTGAGAAATGATGGGAACTTGCAGACGTCACATGACGGGTGCATTTCCCTTGAGTGACTGGTGGTATTAAAGCCGAGTTATTGCCAGACAAGATGTAAACTAATGGTTTCGCATGGTTAATCCACGACCCGTAATCCATCAGTCGTTATGTAATCGGGATGGGCGGTTCAAAAAATGGCAACTGTCTGATACGTGCGCGTCGAGTCAGAGTTCTCGCTACTCTATTTTCGCCGTCAATTACAAAGCAAACTCTATAGTATAATAGGAGTCAAAAAAGTCAAGTATATATTTAATAGTATGTAGGGGATACTGTGGGAAATAAACCAACCGGGCGAAGTGAAATGTGCTTTCAGTAGACTAAGAAGTGACAACATGCATCGTATCATACACCTGGCAGTGACACAAATGTACCTGTATGATCCTCCATTGAATGAATTAGCAAAAATGTCCATCATTCAGATGGTACGATAGCCGATGTAATTGTGTTTATACTTCTGTCGGTAAAGGTTGTTGAACCACGCTTATATTCGCCGCATTATCGTCTCGCGTAATAAAAACGCGATCTCGCAACAGAGGCGGCGGTGTTTTGAGAGTACAAAAGCCTGGATACTGCGCAACATAAAAAGTAATCTCCAGGAAGGACATAGCTCTTTCGAATATTTGGCAACGCCTTAGGAGAACGGCAGAATGCAAGCAAGACGAGACAGCGTCCACAGTTCGATAACGAGGCTCCGTGATGATCACCATTGTGCGTCGATCTCGCAAGACTTTGGCCTCACTTCTGTCTATTAGTGGTACCCTGATATTTGTCCCCTTTGTATTAATAACAAATCAGAATATGCGAGTAATATTATTATAAATAGTATTTGTTAATAATTTGTATTCGTTTGTTCATTTGTTAAAGCGAAATTGTCACTAATTTATGGCAATTTATCCAAAAGCTCTGTGTTTGTTTCAAGCCTGTCTCTCTGCCTCTGCCTCTGCCTCTGCCTCTGCCTCTGCCTCTGCCTCTGCCTCTGCCTCTGCCTCTGCCTCTGCCTCTGCCTCTGCCTCTGCCTCTGCCTCTGCCTCTGCCTCTGCCTCTGCTCTGCCTCTGCCTCTGCCTCTGCCTCTGCCTCTGCCTCTGCCTCTGCCTCTGCCTCTGCCTCTGCCTCTGCCTCTGCCTCTGCCTCTGCCTCTGCCTCTGCCTCTGCCTCTGCCTCTGCCTCTGCCTCTGCCTCTGCCTCCCTCTCCCTCCCTCTGCCTCTGCCTCTGCCTCTGCCTCTGCCTCTGCCTCTCCTCTGCCTCTGCCTCTGCCTCTGCCTCTCCCTCTGCCTCTCTCTCCCTGCCTCTCCTCTCCTCCCTCTGCCTCTGCCCTGCCTCTGCTCGCCTCTCCTCTGCCTCATACTCTGCTCTTGTCTCTCTGCCTGCCTCTGCCTCTGCCTCTGCCTCTGCCCCGGCTGTCCTCTGCCTCTGCCTTGCTCTGCCTCTGCCTCTGCCTCTGCCTTGCTCTGCCTACTCTGCCTGTGCCTGTGCCTTCTGTCCTGGCCTTGCCTTCCCTTGCCGTCCCGTGCCTTGCCTGTGCTTCTGTCTGTGCGTCCTGTGCCTGTGCCTGTGCCTGTGCCTGTGCCTGTGCCTGTGCCTGTGCCTGTGCCTGCCTGTGCCTGTGCCAGTGCCTGTGCCTGTGCCTGTGCCTGTGCCTGTGCCTGTGCCGTGCAATGTGCCGGTGCCTGTGCCTGTGCCTGTGCCTGTGCCTGTGCCTGTGCCTGTGCCTGTGCCTGTGCCTGTGCCTGTGCCTGTGCCTGTGCCTGTGCCTGTGCCTGTGCCTGTGCCTGTGCCTGTGCCTGTGCCTGTGCCTGTGCCTGTGCCTGTGCCTCTGCCTCTGCCTCTGCCTCTGCCTCTGCCTCTGCCTCTGCCTCTGCCTCTGCCTCTGCCTCTGCCTCTGCCTCTGCCTCTGCCTCTGCCTCTGCCTCTGCCTCTGCCTCTGCCTCTGCCTCTGCCTCTGCCTCTGCCTCTGCCTCTGCCTCTGCCTCTGCCTCTGCCTCTCCCTCTCCCTCTCCCTCTCCCTCTCCCTCTCTCCCTCTCTCCTCTCTCCTCTCTCCTCTCTCCTCTCTCCTCTCTCCCCCTCTCTCCCCCTCTCTCCCACTCCTCTCTGAACACAAAATTCCTATTCATAATACTAAGCTTTGTTTACAATGAAGGCATCTTTTTAACAATAAATACAACCCGGTGTACCGTAATATTGTCATTATACTAACTATAGACATTACTTAACTATTTATTTATTATTAAGGCAATTCCATTACTCGAAATCGTT
>JAODUO010001232.1:130000-142500 GCA_025642075.2 Ridgeia piscesae | reverse complement strand
GCATTGGATAGGTCAGTGCTGCAGTTCAATACATATTCAAACGTATACCGGTATGTCTTACTCCATTCGACGGTATAGTGATAGGAGCATCATAACCATTTTTGTGCCCATTCAAATCGAACAGCTACGCCACCTAGCGACTGTTGAATCTAACACCGGCATTAAATAAAGCAGGCCGCTTTTATACAAATGCATGGATTAGCTTGTTAATTTTTTTTTATTATAATGTCTTGCATTTCCGCCCGCCACCTTGTTATCTGTCAATAAACTGGATCAAGCACGTTTTTTTGCCGATGTGTGAGCCGTAAAAAGGTGTTCTCTCTTACATAAGTACAAGTACAAAGTTTACAAAGAAATCACGGATAACTCGTATACGTATCTTAGTGGATTCCTGTTTTAATATATTCGAATGAATATAACTTTATAACTAACCATTCCGTCACATTTGATTCCTACACTTACAATACTGTCCACGCGTCGTATTTACGTCTTAAGGAGATAATAATGATGATGATGATGATGATGATGATGATGATGATGATGATTATGATGATATGATGATGATAATGATGATGATGATGATGATGATGATGACGATGACGATGATGATGATGATGATGATGATGATGATGATGATGATGATGATGATGATGATGCTGCTGCTGCTGCTGCTGCTATACTATATACTACTACTACTACTACTACTACTACTACTATAATAATAATAATAATAATAATAATAATAATAAAAACAATAATAATTAAATAAAACACACATATATATATATACATATATATACATATATATATATATATGTATATATATATATACATATATATATATACATATATATATATATATATACTATATATATATATATACATATATATATATATATATATATATACATATATATATATATATATATCATATAATATAATATATATATATATATGCATATATATGCATATCATATCATATGCATATATCATATACATATACATATACATATACATATACATATACATATAATATACTATATATATATATATATATATATATATATATATATATATATATGTTCGAAACGTGTACAGAAATAAAAATTATGATAAACTCAATGCTGTTATGAACACCTAAAATATACAATCATATTTGTCGTATTTAAATGCATGCCGTGTCATGATAATGCATAACAAATCTTTAACAGTAACTATTTTAATTGGCAAAACATATACCAATATCACACTATACAGATTATCCAAATACAAATACGAGTAGACAAATGTCCAGCAGACCAATTAGACTGGTCACTACCCTAGGGAACAGGCCGAAGTCGTCTGGCGATCGGCGACTGATATAGAACTTGGACGCTGGCGTCAGATGATATGATCACAACGCATTGGTACAAAAATAGGTCGATTTATTATATGACATTACTGTTATTCGCCTAATTATGTCTCTAGATAACGAAATATGACCTTACTCCTCTTCGGTGATCAATTTCATTCCAGGAATTTATGGATGGATTATGTAGCTTTTTGTTAGTGAGTCGAACGGATCCACTTCAGATCGATTATTCTCCATCGGTCGATATAAACAAAACACGTAAGCCTTGTGGGCTCGGTAAACTGGGGCTGACATAGCCTAGTACTCTATGACCAAAATGCGGGATTGAGTGAGGTTCTTCATCGTTTGGATTGTAGTGGTATATTATTTGGCAAACAGCGGCAACATGCGGAGTAACAAGTGCAGCGGTTAGACAGTAGAGGTCGCTGATGGCACATACCGCCCAGAGCTACCCTAGCAGTAGGGTCGAGTGCGTAAACGATGGAACCAATCAACATGGCTTTTATAAACGGGGTTCGGTTTTAGGCTTTTAATACCTGGCTAGTCGGTAGGTGGAAGGCCAATCGCTTAGCAGTCGGCTCGGGGAATCGCTAGGTGGGAGGGCAATCGGAAATGGCGCATTATACTCAAATAATGCATTTTTCTTGCAAAACACTGCAGTTAAAAATACGCAAATAATACACGAATCATGTATATGTAAAAATAATATATGAGTAATGTATATTGAACAATTTTCGATTTTATTTATTAATTTAAAGGCCTAAATTCAGCCGTGCGATGCTGGCTCTCGTAATCAATTGGTTAAAACGTCATTCGCAGACACCTGTTATAGTAATTAATTTGGATTTGAAATAAAATAATAGTGAACACGTCCTATTTGGGTAACTGCATGTTTTTCTTTTCTTGTAATTATACTTGTTGTATTTACATGTATACTATGTGGTCACTGTCATTGGTGAACATGCTTTATTTCGGTCTAATAAAATGTGTTAATAAACGCTGTCGGTATTATATGGATCATACAGTAAAGTAATAAAATGGCACGTGAGTGGCACTGTCTTATCTTATGTATAATTCGGACCCACCTCAATTTTGCCATTATAATTGTATCTTTGTCAACATTTGATACATTATTTTGTTAATTCAATCATATAACATCATCTCACGCATATTTATGGTTTATAAACAGTGCGACTTAGCAGACTTTTGAGGTCGAAAAGACAGCGCGGTCGGCATAACAAACTGTTTATCGCTCATTCCATGTATAACACATGCACCGCTACGGTTGAGTTATAGACTTTATGTCCCACGTCGCTTATGTCCCAAGTCATTTATGTCCTAAATATTGTGGACGATATGTCCCAAAAACAAGATGCTAAGTAACAGTTAAATATGCAATGGACTTGAAATGTTCTACAAAGAGTGCCAGCATTAGTGTAAATATATCAACAGAATTATGGTAAGACGGGGAAAAAAAATAACAAAAAAAGTCTTTATAATAAATTTAGGACATATCGTCTAGGACATATGTGACTTGGGACATAATGTCCATAGGCCCTACGGTTGCGACTGGCACAAATCGGAGCGCTATTGGAATCTAAGAATGCAATATTTGTGAAACATAAATTTCCTGGGAATGCTGATGGATAATGATTAGAATTGGGGATTGTGTGAGGTATCCAACACAGGAAAATATACAGTTATAATGGCACAATTGTTTGAAGAGTTATAGACATTATGTCCCAAGTCAATTATGTCCCAAATATTGTGGACGATATATCCAAAAAACAAGATGCTAAGTAACAGTTAAAATATGCAATGGACTTGAAATGTTCTACAAAGAGTGCCAGCATTAGTGTTAACAGATTTATGTTAAGACTAAAGTGCAAAAATAACATAAAAATAATAATAAATTCTACATAAGTGCCAACAAATCCAACCTTCCCTACCTAACTTATGTTATGTTTTCACTCGTTCCTCGCTTTTGATTACGCCTAATTTGAAAGTTAACTGTACCTTGAAGGAACCTTTACATAATCCGAGACTCGCATACTTGACAAATTGCTCTTTTGCATGATTTACACGTTTATGATATACACTATTTCTGGTGATATTGTATTGGAGTATTTCATAATCGTATTATTATTGGTGTAACTTCGAAATAACTAGGTTATATGTACTGTTAAAATTAATCTTTGACTTAGTCTTAATCTTAGATACTACCATTGTCTTGTAGGTAGAAACCACTTGTCGTTGTGTAAATTTATTGTATTGTTGCCGATTGTTCTTGCGAGTTATTTTTCCAGTACGACAACATCATGAACATGTCACTCGATAGCTGTGTTTTCCAATTTGATTTACAAGTACCTTTCTCCAACTGTTTGAAATGCATTGCAGACGTGGTGCATGTGTTGATAGCATGCGCCAAGGTAGTATATTTGTGTAACATATTCATATAATAGAATGTGATGTGGTCATCTAACATATCACTGGTTTCAGGAAAGCATACCAAATGCAGGAATGTTTAAAACAGAGCGTTGCTTGTAAAATAATGTTATGATTTGCTCTGCCCATGAGTCATGACTATAAAATAAATCATGCTTGTTAATGTTATACACGCAGGGGTTACTGAGTTCAAATCCGTAGGCCTAGTCTGCAATCATAAAATAATCAGGGGCGTAGTTAGGTATAAATACATGTGGAAAGCACTAATTAATTATATCAATATAAATTCTATCATGAGGGTCTGGTACTCCAGTATGTTGTGTAGCATGTATGACAACCCAAATTGTTACAAGTGAATGATGATGTTTTTGTTGCCAATTGCTTTGAAAAAATCTGGGCTTCCTTTGGCCACCGTTTGAAATGATCATTTTGCAGTTGCCTTATTAATGTGGGAGCACATGCATAAGACTAGCTACGCTCCTGACAATGATACTGTGTGTTTCAAATCCATGCTCCAAAGTAAGTTAATTTACTCCATGTATCAAAATGTGAAAACTTACGCTTTGGAGAAATGTTGATAATTATTTAATTTACCACCTACCTAATTTCAGTGCTAGCTGAGGTTGAGCTGAAAGTTGTCGATGCAGTCCTGTTGCATGTGGCAACAAATAAGATGGTGGCCATATGCAGTGACATCCGTGGTTTGATCCTACATTACATCAACATCGCAGACTGATGCCCAGGATGCATGCCACAGAGTACCCATAAAAAAAAAAAAAAAAAAAAAAAAAAAAATTTTTTTTTTTTTTTTTTTTTTTTTTTTCCTAAAAAAAAAGGTTTTGAAAAGGGAATTAAATTTTAAAAGGATTTAAAAAAAGTTTAAAAAAAAAAATTTAAAATTATTTAAAACCAATAAAAGGGTTTAAAACAGTATAATATTGGAAATTGGGGGTTGCCAAAAAACTTTTTTCCTAAAGAAAAGAAAAATTTTTTTAAGGAAGGGGGGTTTTTTCAAATGTTTTTTTAAAATTTAAATTTTCCTAAAACAATTTTTTAAAAGGAAAAAAAATTTTAAAAAGATAATATTTCCTTTAAAAAAAACTTTTTTCCTAAAAATGTTTTTAAATTTTTTTTTTTAAAATGGGAAATTTTAAAAATTTTATCAATGTGTTTTCCCCCCAAAAGTTTTTATTATGGTAAAAATTTTGGAAAAGTTTTTTTTAAAAAAATACCACCCCCCCAAAAACTTTTTTTTTAAATTTTAAATTTGGGGCCCTTTTAATGGGAAAAAAAAAAATTTAAGTATAAACATGTTTTTAAGAAGATTAGTTTTTTCCCCCAATGGAGTTTTACCAAAGAAATTTTCCCCACTTTTCCCTTTAAGAAGGGAATTAATTACTTTTTAAATTTAAAATACAACAATAATTTAATTATAGTTTACCTTTCCATTAAAAAAATTTTTCCCATTTTAATAATTTTTAAAATTATAAAAACTTAAAATTACAACAATAATTATAAAAAATTTGGGTTTTTTTTTTTTTTGTTTTTTTTTTTTTTTTGGGGTTTTTTGGTGTTTGGGGTGGTGTGTGTGTGTTGTTGTGTGTGTGTGTGTGTGTGTGTGTGTGTGTGTGTGTGTGTGTGTGTGTGTGTGTGTGTGTGTGTGTGTGTGTGTGTGTGTGTGTGTGTGTGTGTGGTGTGTGTGTGTTTTAATAAAAAGTAACCATTTCTTTTGGTATGTAGGTGTTCGATCAAGACTGCACGAACAAGGAGCCATCATGTCACATACCATATTCTGGACAACAGGACGGCCTGCCCATCCTATCATCACATACAGCAGCTGGTGAAGAACTTGCATGGGAATTTATTAATATTGTCACTAATAGTCAGATTTCACTTACAGCTTTCTGTTCTGTGGTAAATTCCCATTACAGTGTACTACTTTTCTAAAATACCATTTATGAGTAGGCAGACATTCACAGACTGGATATTTTCATGGTTGGCAAACTTTCGCATAGACTTTCGGCAGACACATGATGCCTGTCAAGCCAATCCAAAAATACTTGCTCGTGATGGAACAAAACTTGGCATGTACTTTCCTTGACGGCATTTGAGACACCAACGAGTGAATGTGTTGTTACACCATCTCATAAACGCTCCATCCGTCAGTTTGTTTCTTACTCTAACAATCAGAACTGAAATTGATAGGCATACAAACATCTTGAATAAGGTCACATCAGAATGTGTATCTGTTTTCTCAAAATTCATTGATCACGACTAAGTGATGTTATTCAACGACTATGTCCACTCATGAAAATCCTGGATACTAACTGTCCAATCACATCAATCTGAAATCACTGATTCCTTGACTCTCCGTCCAGTGGGCTTAATGGGACCGGAGATTGGAACCAACTGGACAGTGAAATGCCAGAGGTGTTCTTGCTTACCAAAGTGGCAGTTAGGTTTGTTGTAACATATGACATTAATAACTTCAGCCACAAGTGTCCATTTGTATACATGTCCCATCGGGTACCTAGTCTTGACGTTGGAATAAACCTAGAGATATGTGAGCATTTTAATTCATATATTCAAAACATAAGTACAGCGCAAGATCTTTGAATCAAAGCCACTTCATGTATTATCTCCAGTTCTATTGATGGAATGTAATTATAAAATTTAAATCATTTCTATTATGTTGTCACAGTACAATGGTCTTGTCTTGTCTTGTTTGAGTACTGGCCAACACTCATAGTGGAGTCAAACGGTCAGGGTTGGGTTAGAATTCGTATATCAAAGCTTGTTTAAAAGGTTATGGTTCAGGAATAGTGGCCATTGCATTTGGTAGGGAATTCCAATCTGATATTATTCAAGGGAAATATGAAAAATTAAAGTATTACACATTGGATGTACTTTAAGAATCGTCATAGTTTATGTGTAATGTATGTAGGATGTCATTGGTTTTAACAACATCGTGTTAATAAAAATATCACATACATTTGATACATCAGACAGTTATTGCTCTGTCTAGTCCTAATTTATTTGTAATGTATGTAAGATGTCAATGGTTTATTATTTTATGCATGTCACATTATTGGTTCACACACATAAAGGGTGGTTCGGGCAGCTGTTGGGAAGAGGAGGCTGCAACTAACAACATATTTTCTATTGATATAATCACTTTTTGTACTGTGAATATTATACATGCCATGATGTCTGCCTGATATAGTACATAACAGCAGACAAGGTGTAATGTTATGGCTGACATGGCATGTTGGTGCTTCAGCCAATTGTGTTAGTATGATACGCATTGCATTATAGCACATTTTCAGAGATCTGATGGTTCACATTGCACATGACTACACATGTTGTACTTTCAATGTTGTATGTGTAAAGAGGAACAGATGTCAGAAGTGCCATTTTTAATAATAAAATCAAGTTTACTTTATTCAACCACACTCTTGTTATTGCCTGTTTTCAATTATATGTGTAAATAAGCCTTCTGTTTGTGCTAGAAAGGAAAAACAATATTGTGTACATTAATTGCAAACACACTCATCCATCTCCATTGCACATGGTCAGTTTATCTTCATTCATGAGTTTAATTTATATTAATATTATAGTAAACACATATATGCAAAAACAAATTCAATGCTTTATAAATTACATGAACAACAAATAACATATCAAATGCAACAATTACATCACTTGGTTCAAATTACTACTTTTTTTCAAATTGCACTATTTAATTGCACAACAACTTAATTAGGACATAATTATAAATAGTGTGAAAACAAAGTCATTGGTGCACATAACTATGTGAGCAAGTAAAACACAATACTAGTGTAAAGCGAACAATGCATGGTAACAATTACAACATTTCACATTGAAATACTTGAAGTGGGATATATCCTTTACATTGTGTTGAACTGTCACAAAATCAGGAAATTTTTCAAAGGCAAAACTGTATTGGCATAAAACTCTTATATGTACAGAACTGATTTTAGCATATGTTTATAGTAGTGAAAAAATCTCCACTTTGGCGTTGGTTTCGCCGCGATAGGACTACGGGTTCAAAAAACGAAACCCTAGGTTTTTTCCTAACCCTAGGTTTCAAAAGTAAACAAAACAATACCCACCAAACGCTACACCGCGTCCCCCTGCGACATGCGGACCACTTTTGGCGCGAATAAATAGCAGCAAGTCCGTGAACATACCTCAAACGTCGCTCTCGCAGTCGCTGCGTGATTGGTCACCTCGACTGGCGTTTCTTCGCGGGGAGACATATAATGGAAAACATGGGTGGGAATTTATTTAAAAAAAACCTGTTTTGTTGAAATATTACCCATTATGTGTGTCAACGCTGCGGGACTGATCCTTATGCCATATGTTACATTAATTAACCACTGGAATGTTGTAATATGTCAACACAACTTCTATGGAATTATTTTTTATTAATTGGTGAATTTATTAGAACACTCGACATAAACATCAATGAATTTCATCATGTGATGTTTAAGAAATAAATTACCAATAAAATAATGCATTATTAATTAATTAATATAATTATTAGTTATAACTAATCTAATAATTAGTTAAAATTAATAAAATTATTAGTTAAAATTATTAAATTTTAATTAATAAAATTATTAGTTATAATTAATAAAATTATTAGGTAAAATTAATAAAATTATTAGTTAAAATTAATAAAATTATTAGTTAAAATTAATATAATTATTAGTTATAATTAATATAATTATTAGTTATAATTAATATAATTATTAGTTATAATTAATATAATTATTAGTTATAATTAATATTTAAATTTTAAGTTATAATTAATATAATTATTAGTTATAATTAATATAATTAATTAATACATCGTTAATTATTAATTAATTATTAATTAGTTATTTACTTATTAATTATTAATAATTTGTCTATTCCGTGATGTGTAACATCTGTAGTCATGTGATGTTTGTTAAGATATAAATTGCAAATAAAATAATGCATAACTCTAAATGATATCGAAAACATTATTGATAATACTTCATGACGTTAGACAGTCATTAGTTACGTTCCAACCACATGGAAGTAAACATAACATACTTGTGTGCCTACATTGTCGTCCCCTGATATACACTTCATACAGTATTGGTAGTATGTGAGCATGTATCCACAGATCATAAAATATTATGTTGTTTTTATTCTTCCTTTACATACAAAGATGCTGTGGCAGATGAAGCATGACAATCCATGTGGCATGGCAGCAGACGTTGTGTATTATCACATGTCACACGATTGCCGGTGTGACGTTATGTTACATGATGGCATACATATTGTTATCGTAAACACTGAATGTCGACTGGTACCATACATGGTCAAGCTGTGCACCTAAAGAAAAAAGTACATATTTAAATCAAATTATTGTGGGTCTGATATATTTTCAACGACAAGATCCAAGGAATCAATTATGTTTCTTGTGCCACATGCAATAATGATCCACATCTACATTTCACCTCGCATTCTCATTTGAAACTAGTCGACTCATGCATGTTATTTAAGTGTGCATGATGCCGCTCAATGCAATGAAATGTGGACTTGTTGTTAAGTTTTGGTTTCATAAGAATATCTGCATTATATATCACATTAGCCTTTTTAAGGCGCTGTAACTTTTCAAAACAATCGTAACATCGAGGCCTAATATTACACAAAATGTCGGGTTAATTTGAAATGCTGCGTGGTATTACATACATTTTAGATATATCATATACTAAATCGGGGTGCCTTGCCCCATGTCTAGTCTAATTAGCAGCTTAATCCAGTCCTTTCACAATTCTTTTTAATATCATAGTATACTGTTTAATTTATGCAAAATACATACCCAATCACCGGTGGTGAAGCATACTGTGTGGACTGGTATTGTGTCAGTAATGACCAATTACTAATAATAATACGGTATTTTAATACGCCTAATCCTTAGAAATCAGGCTCATACGTGCATCGAAACAAAAGCAAAGGGTTAATGACTTTTGTCGATCTTGGAGTCGGTAAACATTTCCAGATGCCATCAAATTGAGTTAACAGCACCAACGACCATACCTGCAATTACACCATCATACGTGCATCTTCTTAAATTTTTACTAAATTACACTTGCTACTTGATTTTCTATCTTGTATTGTTACATATAACCTATAAGGCACGTATCAAATAAGCTAGATCCATGTTGCCATGGAGGTATTTATATTGTAGCAGAAAAACGGAAGTGGGAACCTGCGCAGCGCTGCTGCGCACTGAATTTTTTTAAAGACCTATTTTGATTGGTTCCATCGTTTACGGCAGCGATCACCCTCCTAGTGTCGCTTAATAGACTTATGCCCGGCTGCGTAACTTCGCTGAGCGACAGTCGGTTTATCGAGATTATCCAGGCTCCGTCAGGTGGCAGCACTTTTACGCCCATCACGTTACCCTTAGTACTTCATGCTGTGCGTCCTTATCTCAGATTATGGTAGATATGCTGATTGGTTCTAAGGTTTAATATGAAATACAAAATGTACCCTTTTTATCAGATAATACTATATATTAACAAATATTAAAAATAAAACTTATACTGAAACAAGTCAAACCAAAAATTACCAAAGAAATATTCTTATCTCATTGTTTTATTTTATTCAATTCATTTTGTGTATAGATATTTTATAACTTAGTTTCGTTATAATGTAAATAAAAAACATTCATAGTATACATACATTAATTGTTCTTATACACGTAAACCTGAGACTTTATCCAAAACAACGATGACATTATTTATTCGCACCACTAATGTAGCTATGGATCAATGATGCTTCTTTGCAATTACTCTCGCTTTGCCATCTTTCGCTCGGCTGCGTCGCGTCGCCGAGAAGTCTGGGGAAACATACGCTTTGCTTAGGTAACCGTTTTGTTGTGTCACTGCTCGGATTTTGGATTAATACACAGGTTTGTTTTGATAGCAAAACTAAGCTATGAAATATCTATACACAAAATAAAAGGTAGACAATAAAATAAGACGAAAAACAAACAACGAAATATTGTCATTTCTGTTTATTTTGTGTGACATGTTTCAGTACAAGTTTAATTTTGAATAGTTTTATAATATAGCGTTAAGTGACAAAAAGAATATCGTTATCTATTTTATAGTTCAAATAGACAATCATCGTCTCTATCCTGATCTGGGGAAAGGCTGCCCTGGCGGTTAAAAACGCAGAGCATAATGTCCTCAGGCCGTAGTGAGATACTGAAAAGTGCTGCCATCTAACGGCGCCTGGGTAATCGAGGCTACATTTAAATCCGTTATTTCGGTTATCTAGGCGCCGTGAGTTGGTGCAACTGTTGATCCCGTCGGAGGGGCGTGACGAAATGCTCTACACTTGTGAATGGCAGGAAGGCATTACTCCGGAATAGGGTTGGTTCTCAGGCTTAATTTGAAATACAAATTAAATAACGATACCCTCTTATCAGATAAACCTATACAAACTATACGGACATTACATGTAAACTGTACGAACGTTGCTGAAACGAAAACCAGCGGGACATTCCTGCAAACGATGTCGTTTGGTGATAAACTTTAACATTTCGCGAGGCGACCATTATACTAGCGCCCCCTGGCGTGAGAGGCTGCACCCAGGTTGTACTACATGTAGAAATTGTAATGCTAACGTCATACAATTCCACAGTATTCACAAAATTAAGAATCAGTTTCAAAATAAATTGTAAACGTTTAGTTGCGTATTTTGCTCAACTGTCATTGTGTGTTGTTCAAAGAGACAACGTTTTTGAGACATGAACATAGGAGAGTTACTTCTCGCCATTTTGGCATATGCCGTCGCATTCTATTCTCATACAAACACGTCTTTCTATCGCTCATTATTGCAGTTGCTGCCGATTAACATAACTGTTCCCATACATTTGATGAACGCTGGGATTCGAGGTTTCTTGGATGCCGCACCAACACTGCGGAATTTAATCCTTGATAGCGTCAAAAATACAAAGTTAAATGTTTGTTTTTATTTGTTTAACATTTCGTTTCCCTAACCAACCTATTCCTCCTGTACCCAAGTGCCTGGAATCTGTGAACTACAAGATGGGTGTATCTTTTTGACCCAAAAACACTTAAGCACACTTGTCAACTCTGACGTATCTGGCGTGACACTCACTCGAAGGTCACGCCAGGTTGTCACGCCTTACTACGTGATAAATATTTATCTGTAATTAGACATCTATGATACGCCGGAGTTCAACATTTCGTTTCCGTTCAGAAATAATTTCCCGGGTGATTAGCGAGACGCCACAAAGGCGCTAGTCTCTATAGAACTCGGCATAAACATCTAGCGCCTCCATACAACGAAAAGCTAGTTTCCCTCGATCAGACCTCACAGGCTGTGTGACCCGGGGAGAAAGCTGGGTTCAAATGGAGGCACTTCGTTTCGACGGTATATTACGTGTACAATTTAAATAAATTTAATGCAATATTATAACTGAAACATTTGTGTTTGTGTTTGTGTTTGTGTTTGTGTTTGTGTTTGTGTTTGTGTTTGTGTTTGTGTTTGTGTTTGTGTTTGTGTTTGTGTTTGTGTTTGTGTTTGTGTTTGTGTTTGTGTTTGTGTTTGTGTTTGTGTTTGCGTTTGCGTTTGCGTTTGCGTTTGCGTTTGCGTTTGCGTTTGCGTTTGC
>JAODUO010001232.1:120000-127500 GCA_025642075.2 Ridgeia piscesae | reverse complement strand
CTTTACTTCCCTGACAGACCTGTTCGCTAAGTCACCATCTCGGCTTCTCTGGGAAGCATCCAGCCATATGCTACAATTAATGCGCGAAGGTTGCTCGGACACATACCCACCACTGTCTAAAGCCAAGTACACATTTATACAGTTGAGTGAACTGGAGCAATGTAGAGTGAAAATATTTGCCCAAGGTGTTAAGACCGCAGCACAGGATTCGAACCCGGGTTCTCTTAGTCGAGAGTCCGAAGTTCTACTCCTTAGCACTGGTTTCCATTGAATAAATCGTCTCATGTTTACCGACACCCACGATGGTTCGATTGCTACTGAGAGTTGTGACTTAGGAACTGCCCTCGGTGGGTGTCATCAATGTCCGATACCGGCTTCTTGTGAAGAAATGCTTGCATCGAAATTTCCTCTCCAGTTCTGGTATTGTGTCCCCTCCACCTCTTCGCTTTTGTTTTTATATACATTTTTGACCATTCAAAAGAGGGTTTCTGTTTCAAGATGGCACTATTACTGCACGCGTAATGGTAGACAACAATGTGGATTTAACGGTTATGCGCGTGCGTGTGTGCGTGCGTGCGTTCGTGCGTGCATGCGTACGTGTAGGTCTATGCATGTGCGTGTGCGTGCTATGTGTGAGTATTTTGTTCAATTACATTACAAACGAGGAGTGATAATTCGTAGCTCATAAGGAAAATTCATCACTAAGTAGAACGCATGTTAAATTAAAGTTGTTTCAAACATGCAAGAACTCGCCGCTGTACGAGTCTTCATTCGCCTGTATGTAACTATGTATTCGTCGCGATCTTTCCGTGTAGTTCATACTCATTCGCTAGGTGGCGACACATTCGTTCTGTGAAGGGAGACAACGCCACCTCTCGTCCAAGTGCATCTTGCGCCGTAATTGTCTCATTGCACTACTTTAAGCTCGTATCAAACGTACCTGCATGTTGGAAAAGGTTATTACTATTTCCTATTGCATAGAAACCGAAAGTAGGATCTATTGTCCTCTGCCAGATGGTGCCTTTCCTCGTCTAGTTCGTTTCTCTATCGTTTCGCCGGTCTCCCTCTTGATTGTTTCATTTCGTACGGTTTCCAAGTAGTTATACGCGATATCCATCGGTTACCTCGTATTCTCCTGATGTGCCCTGCGCTAGTCCATTTCCGTCTTATAACTTGTTTGATTATGTATGTCACCTTTTTTCTTACAATAATGTTTGTTTTTCTGTCCCGGTATGTCTTTGTTTGTGCCTGGCTGGTGAGTGCCGAATGTCTTTGCATTCATCAGCTAGCTTCTGTAGCATTAGTTGTAGTTCATGTGGTGTATTAGCGCATATGAGTGTGTCGACGGTGAAGCGAAGATGACTGAGATATTATCCGTCTATCCTCAAGTATGTGGTTTTCTAATTCACTCTACGGAATATGCTTTCCAGTGTTGCGTTGGGCGATATGGTATCTCCCTGTCGTAAGAGTTCACGCCTGGTGTTAATCTTGTTTCTTTCTTTCTGTAGTTGGACTGTCATCGAGTTGTTGGTACATATGTTTTTCAAGAATTTGATGTACACATCTTCTATTAAGAATTGTTAAGTAATTGTTGGTGGTACTCGGTATAATATAGTGCAATAGCTCACGGGTAGAGCTTCGGACTCTCGACTACGAGAACCCGGGTTCGAATCCTGTGCTGCGGTGTTAAAACCGTGGGCAAGTTTTTTCACTCGACATTGCTCCAGTTCACTCGGCTGAATAGATGAGTACCTGGCTATAGACAGTTGTGGATATGTGTACGAGCAGCCTTCGCGCATTAATTGTAGCACATGGCTGGATGCTTCCCAGAGAAGCCAGGATGGTGTCTGAGTGAACAGGTCTGTCAGGGAGGTAAAGTGTAAAGTGCTTTGAACGGTCCTGAAGACTGGATACTGCGCTATATAGGAACTTCCCTTTATGAGCCCCGAGGATTTTCAGAGCATCTTCTTGTTTGCAATATTTGCCTGTTATCTTAATTCAGTTATATGTTCTCAATATTTTGTAACACAGATGTGGAACTGTCAATACACCAAAATGATGAGTATTGAATGATTATAATCATGGTAGCATGACAACTTCTAATGGGACATTGGAAGTTAAACAAGGATTGTAAAACTTGCATTACCTCGTGATCTTGGGACTGCGAATACAAGCTAAGAGCGACATTAACGTAATAATAAATAAAGAGAGTGGGGATTATATTACTGTATAATTAGTAGGTAAAAACTATTTATCAATTAACACAACGGAAGACTATGTTATTATCGTACGTGACTGTATGGTTGTCATTTTAACAGATCATGTCTCAGACGAATAATAAAACATAAAAGCTTCCCCTAATGTTGAACACTTGATATGTGGTCGGGGTAGACTGTTTCACCCCTAGCCTCACATTCCGGAAAGGCGGAGGTTTTTGAAAGTTCTTGGTGAGCTTTCAGGCGAATACAACTGGAGCTTGTAAAACGATTATACGTGGAATACTACAAAATGCAGGCTGGTCTAAATAGTTGTTAAGATATTGGTTGATTAGCTGAGGATGTCAGCCAGAGAAGAAACCATAGTCCGCTTTGAATAGTCCCAAAATAAGAACTTACCTCAACGCTATGACAACATCGTTAGCATATTATAGCAGCATGTTTATGAGTTCTAGAGTAAACGCGGGAATAAAAACACAACTGAACATTTGCCTTCTTCATAATAATATTTATATAAAGAACAGTTTATTTTTGTTGTATATGCATAGAGTAATGTAATTGTGATTATAAAGATAACAATAAACGTTTGTGACATTCCCATCGGTTCATGGAAATGATACTCACTATATTACAGACAGCGGAAATAAATAATGATTTCCTGTGTACCGGAAGCAGTTACTCCCTCAGATCAGTTCGTAAGCAACGGCAATAGTCTTCGCCGATAAACCGTATTATGTATATGATATCCATATGCAGAATATATCCAATAGTAAAAGTAACAATGTCGTTGAAACCCTGATGGGGAAACTCAGCTGTAACGCACGGGTGAAAACAAACGTCGGGTGAACACAAAGTTGCAGGTTTACACGAACGACATTGTCGGCCGATGTCGTCGGCTGCTATCCGTCGTTGTCGTTCGTCAGCAACCCGACCTTCTTCCCAATCCACTTGCATTTCCCCTTCACCTCCTCCTGCATCAGATTGAAGCACATGGCGAGGAGGGACAGACCGAAGGCGAGCCAGAGGGAGCAGAGGACGAGTTTCTCCTGCGACGACCACTCGTCCATGTCCGTGCCGGGAACGATGTCGCCGAAGCCGATCGTGCTGAGTGTGATGAAGCAGAAGTATGACCCGGTGAGCGGGTCCCAGTCCTCCCACAGCGTGAACAAGATGGAGCCGGCGACGATGTACGTGGCGATAATGAGGAGGCACACGCATATCGGCACCGTCACCTTCTCCTCGGACTCGTCGATGTCGAGGTCGAACGCGTCGTCCGCCAGCGCCATCGTCGCCATCTTGGCGGACGTGACGTCATACGAGCAGCGCGACGACCTGCTGACGACCTCCGGTTGGACGGTGACGACCGACGCGTTGCGGCAGCTTGTGAGGAGCTTCGCCGGCGGTGGCGGTGACGTCATCGTGCCGGTGACGTCATCGAGCGGGAATGAATGGACGGACACGCCGAGCGTCTGGTAGGACGAGCTGTCGGGGTCGGTCTGCGCCGTCACGAATGACTCGTCCGAACGGCGCGTCTCATCCGACGACAGCGACGCTTCGCGCTGTCGCCGCAGCGTGCTGCACTTCCGGTGCGGCGGAAGCTTTATCGTGTTGTTGCGCGCGAACTTCTTGCTGCCGCCGCCCGCCGGCGATTTGATCTTCAGGCTCTGTTTCTGCCTCAGCATCGGCTCCGACTCGCTCGATTTCCGTCGGTCGATGCTCGGTTTGCGAATCTGTTCCGACTCCGTGAGCACGATCGTCGTGGGAGTCGTCTGATTTGACGTCACACCGGAAACGGAAACGTCGGTCTTCTTGTCTGTGTTTGTCGCTTCTTTATGTTCATTTTTGGATTCGTTCTGTTTCTGCGGACTCGCAGAGTCACCCGACGAAGCTTTGCCTTTCTTACTTGCCTTCGTCTTATCCTTTTTATCTTTTTTACTCTTTTTAGTTGACGCCTTCGCAGTCTTCCCCTTGCCGTCATCGGCGGTCGCCGGAGAGGTCTTTGGTGTGTTCTGCGGGGGCGGCACGCGGTCCGCCTGAGATCTGTTGCCGTCGTCACGTGACGCGCTCTCCAAGGGCGAATGGAATTCGAGGAGGTCATCGTCAGAGTCCTCCAGAATGTCCGTCTCTTTGGCGTCTCGCAACTGTTCCAGAAAGCACAAGTCGGTCGTGCAGGAGTCATGTCTCTTGGCGTTGATGACGTCATTCTCCCGACACTTGCCAGTCAACGCGTCCGTTTCCTTATCAATGTCGTCGATGCTGTCCAGAATGTCCGTCTCGCGTAGAGCCCCGTAATCGATCTGGGTGTTGAGCAAAGGATCACTCGCGTCGTCCAGGATCGCCTTTTCGCCAATCCCGGAGTCCGTGCCATTCGGTTCTGGCGACATGGAGCAGGCGACGTCGTCGGCGTTGGACTCCGGGTCAGGCGTGAGGCCGCGGACACCGGAAGTACTCTCGACGAAGGTCGATTGACTGGGACACTGCGAGCCGAGGTTGCCCGGTCCGAGGAGTCCGACGGACGCTTCTGGGTCATCGATGTACCCGCTCTCCCCCGCCGTGTCTTCGTTCACAGACACCTCCCCGTCGATCGTGAACCGGACGTCGTCCAGTGACGTCACGCCGAGCACGACGTTGCGCTGCGCCGCCAGCTCCATCTGCTTGCGCATGCGCAGTCGTTCGCGCTTCTTCTTCCGCTCGCAGCGTCGACACCAGCAGATGTCACAGCAGATGTGCTTGTAGAAGAGCCGGAAGGAGTCGGCGAGGAAGTTGCCGACGTTGGAGAGGTAGAGGAAGGTGAGCGGGATGCCGATGAGGGCGTAGATGATGGTGAGGAAGCGGCCCCACGCCGTCTTCGGCGCCAGGTGGCCGTAGCCTGCAAACACAATGACAGTTAGTTAGTTGCAAGGAACACGTCGAAACGAAAACATCGCGAACGTGACGGTAAGCAGGCCCTGGGAACCGTTTCACTAAGATAAACAGCTTTTAAGGAAATTTCATCAGTAATCAAATTTTTTTTTTAATTAAGCAGGTTTTTCAAAACGCAAACATCCACGGCCACATTACTGGGGACACTATTTCCATGACACACCAGCAAAACCGTCCTACTGACGTGTTATGGTGTTGACAATTTTCGGGTATACAAGATCATTGCTAAGGCGCAAAATCGATTTTAAAGAGCAACTTCGGGCTTATGAGCTCTTAATAACGTTAGTTAAAATGGTTCCTGCAGACCATTTCACTAACGTTGTTAAAAGCTCCTAAAGCCGATTTTGATCCTTAAAATCGATTTTGATCATTAACAGTGATCTTGAATACTTGAAAATGTCAACACCATAACGCGCCAGTGGGATATTGTCACGGGTGTGTCGTGGAAATAGTGTTTACATTACTTAGGCAATGGATGTTTGCGTTTTGAAAAATCATTAAATTTAACATAATGTTTTCTTTAAGGATGAATTTTCTTTAAGAGCTCTTTATCTCAGTGAAACGGTCCCTGAAAATAGATGCGCAAAGCAGTTGATACATATCATATAAGGCAACATTGTGGAGTGGGTGAAGGTGGATAGGGTTGCAAGCCGCCCCTTAAAGCTTGAAACATTCCGTAGTTATGAGATAAGTATCGCATCTTCTATAATGAGAGCTGAGGCCCGTCCGGTTTATCCGTGTGGAAGGCGGCAAGCTTGGTGGAGGAGGCCAAATTCGGATTAAAGAGCAGAAGACATAACAGAAGCAATATATATAAAATAAACCCCGCATGAATCGAGGTGAAGGCTGGAGCAATCTCCCATCTGCGATGATCTCATGAAGCACCTCCTGGGCCAAAGCCGGGGGTGAGGGGCAGTCCCAGAATTGCAGAATGATTGCCATATCGACACTTCAAGGTAAAACAGGAAAGTTCTTAAATAGCGCAGTATCCAATCCTCAAGATTGCTCAAAGCGCTTTACACTTTACTTCCCTGGCAGACCTATTCAATCAAACACCATCTCAACTTCTCTGGGAAGCATATGATGCAATTAAAGCAAGAAGGTTGCTCGTACACATATCCACCACTTGTCTATAGCCAGGCACTTATTTATATAGCTGAGTGAACTGGAGCAATGTAGAGTAAAAAAACGTGCCCTAGGTTAAATTTAACACCGCAGCACATTATTCGAACTCGGGTCTTCTTAGTCGAGAGTCCGAAGCTCTACCCCTGAGCCACTGCGCTCTACAGAGGTAGCAGTCTGATGACGATTAATATGAACAGTCAACAAGTTCATATAGTTTATGTTGCACACATATGGGTGCATTCATCAGTCGGCGAAGTGCAAAATACAAACCAAACGTCATCGTTTACTCATGGTTCACCTCCGGGGAACGTTACAGTGCGTCTGATTGGTTAATGGGTTAACTGTACCAAGGTACAGTGCATCTGATTGGTTGATGGGGTAACTGTACCAAGGTAGAGTGCATCTGATTGGTTGATGGGGTAACTGTACCAAGGTACAGTGCGTCTGATTGGTTGATGGGTTAACTGGGGCTTGGTTCAACATGTCTTTGTTGTTAAATGTGTAGCTAGAGCCAGGTTCAACGACCTGACTGCGCCAGTGTTGTTGCGAGTGTCTCTGACGTTATCTCATCGAACTAGAGGTTTCTGACTATATCACTACTCCTACCATATTGATCAACCAGTCGTAATGTGAACTCGTCAATCGCAGCGTTTAGTGCCATTATCCTCGCTTTCAGAGCATCAGCTTTGAACCAAGTCTCGCTTTTAAAACCCACTGTCGGTCGGCTGTGAAACTACGCCGAGAAGACAGTCTGGTGACTTTGCCGGCTTTTGAATATAAAATAGTATTATCTATGTGGCGCCAAACAATGCTGCCACCTCACGGATACTGATTAATCCTGCCGTTATTCCTATTTTTTAAACAACGGCAAATTTGTATTTGTATTTATTTATGTGTTAGTATAAGTTTAATTTTGAATAGTTTTTTATAAGACAACATTATGTGATAAGAAAAAGGATTGTTATTTAATTTGTTATTTCAAATTCGGCCTGAGAGCCAATCAGCGTCTCTACCTTAATCTGATGTAAGGCCGCCCTGGCGGTTACAACTGCAGCCTATTAATTCCCCAGGCAGAGTTGAGGGGCTGAAAAGTGTTGCCACCTCACGGAGCCCGGGTAACCGAGGCTACTTTGAACCCTGCGTAAGTCTACTGCAGTTTTAATCGCGTTTCATTTTACCTGCCCGCGACGATAGGACCAGCATCTTGGAGTTGACCTGCTTCTTGGAAACAGGGTAA
>JAODUO010001232.1:107500-112500 GCA_025642075.2 Ridgeia piscesae | reverse complement strand
TACTGTTAAAGTTCTATTATGAGCAATGGTGAATAATGTATGCTTCTTTGATGTTATATGTGTCTGTTTATTTGATATTTAATAAACTGTGCTGTCGCTAAATTAACACACCTGCCGAGTAATAAATAAACAAAACGCGGGAGCAATATTTCGTGTTTTGTATGTGTTATCTCATACTTGCCAACTACGAGAACAAACGTTTATTATGAAATTGAGGAAAGTTAAACATGTTTTATGGGGTATGTTAATTCCTGAAAATTTGCATTTAAAAGATGGACGGAACCCATCGTTTAAATGTCTTGAAGGCAACTGACACGGCTGGACAACCATTACCCAAGCATAATAATAGACTATTTAGAGGATGTATGGCAATTATTTGATGATTTGAACTTTTTATTTCAAACATATACACAACTGCTGTGTTGGTCGTTTACGCTAATTTTATATTATATGGCGCCATATTCTTGTTTTCGCGCAGAAATCTCTATTGATGAAGTCAATCGAAAAATAAGCATTTGCATTGTGTATATAAGAGCTACATAAACCTAATGCAAATTGAGCCGCCCCATTTAAGCCAATGGCTAAAACCAACATAAAACAAGCTCCCATAATTTGTTTCGCCAAAACGAACCGGAAACGTCTCTATTCACTTACTATTGCTGATACTGTCAACAGGTATTTATCATTCATTTAAATCCGCATCCACCAAGCATTTTTTGAAGAACGACACATATTTGATGGATTGCTTTATGACAACTAACAAAACCACTTTAATAAAACACTACTGAAAACATAAAAATGGCGACGGCGAGGTAAACAGTGGTTCATCGCTTGCAGATCTATGTTGTTTGTGGTTTAGTCAAGGGTTCGATAAAACTAACCCAATCCAAACGGCGTAGCGTATAACCCGATGACCCATAGTGTATTACCTAAGTAACAAGGTAATAATTTAATAACCGCTGTGTCCATTGTGCAGGCATAATGGGCAAATAAACTAGCGTGACTGTATTAAATGTCATTGTCATGCACGTCACAAGGTCAAGGACACCTCTTAGCTGGACTCAGACCACAATTTGCATTTTCCATAGGCGACCATTCTAACGTTTCCTTCATTTCCTACTAATCATGAAGAGCTCTGTTATTGACAATTTCACAGCATATTTACGCTTCATAGACAGAAGTTCTGTGAAAAATTCGTGAACTTTTAATACCTCAGGCTCCCTCCCACATATTTCTTTCAAACCTTTACACCCCTTCATTTCTGCTTGAACCACCCACGGATTGCCCCTGATTACATCACCAAACAAAACGACAACTATATTAATACGCAGAAATGCACCGAATGACAGCTGTCGTAATTTGACAGCTCTGATGCCACACTGCACGAAAACATCATTTCTCATCACTTCACACTACATATGTGCTCACAGAAATTCAGACAACCTGCATAATGCTGCTTTTAAGGGGTACTCTTTGGTCGGGGAATGGCGGACGAGCACCTTATTGTGGTCTTACATCAGGTACCGAAATATCTACAATATGAGTGTAGGTAAAGTAATCAAAACGACATACATTATATAGGACACACCCAAATGTATCTACACTTATACTTCGATTCATGTTTAATGTGCTACATCCATGGTTTTGCTTTCTACGCGTTATATCAGTAGGCAGCCTCTCAACCGCCACGCGACCATACAGTCGGCCGGTCGTGTATCACTCGACGTCTGTACTATTTGCACTGGGTGTAATTTGTAGTGAGATTACGAGAAACGTGCAACATGTCGTCAAAATCCATACTTTCACCGCGATATATTGGGCATGAGTGTACGCATTGCTACAACGGCTAAGAGCAATGGTCTAGACGGAGGAAAGGTGGCGACATCAAATCACTCGTTACTCGTGGGAGCGTCTCATCAGATCAGTCGTTCGCCCACGTGACGACGCTTTTCTATAACTTAGGCGAAGTAGAACTAATGTTGTGTATCTGGAAACATTAACACCGTTAAAATATCAAGCATTTGTAAATTAGATTATTCGTAGTGTAGTATTTGTCACATTTGTGTAGTATTCGCGCATACTGAGCACCCCCAAAATGTGTACTAATGAAATAACAATTGAATATAAACTGTGTGTGGCGTGTGACCGTCCGGTGAATGCGTGTTAAGAAGGCAACAATTTATTTTCATTTTAAAAGTATCGTAATAAAATGCATTCAACCTCTAGTATTTGCTTTAAATGTTGTTTGATAAATAAAAATATTACGTTTGTTTACATCATTGTCACGGATTATGGTGCAGTAAAGTCATGTGCTTTGCGTTTGCTACCAAAACATGCCTACAAATGTTTGCTTCCTGTCAATTTGAGACAGATAACTCTGCTGAAAGTTGATATACGTCCCATTGCCTACAGTGGCCGATATATCAGACTAAAGATTTATTTAATATAAGATTCAGCGCGAAGCGTTTACGTACTTATCGGTAACTAATGACAACGACTTTATTCGCGCATGCGCTGAAACGTCACCCGGATATAACTTAACGCCCGGACAAATGTACACGCTAGAGTGCTGTTACAGCATGCTTCCGAGTGCGATGTAAGATTGATCCACGTACGTCATCACTGGCGTGTAGGCGTACGATCTCAACACGTCGTGTGGCGGGTAGACGTACGATCTCAACACGTCGTGATGGCGGGTAGACGTACGATCTCAACACGTCGTGTGGCGGGTAGACGTACGATCTCAACACGTCGTGTGGCGGGTAGACATACGATCTCAACACGTCGTATGGCGGGTAGACGTACGATCTCAACACGTCGTGTGGCTGGTAGACGTACGATCTCAACACGTCGTATGGCGGGTAGACGTACGATCTCAACACGTCGTGTGGCGGGTAGACGTACGATCTCAACAGGTCGTGTGGCGGGTAGACGTACGATCTCAACACGTCGTGTGGCGGGTAGACGTACGATCTCAACACGTCGTATGGCGGGTAGACGTACGATCTCAACACGCCGTGTGGCGGGTAGACGTACGATCTCAACACGCCGTGTGGCGGGTAGACGTACGATCTCAACACGTCGTGTGGCTGGTAGACGAACGATCTCAACACGCCGTGTGGCGGGTAGACGTACGATCTCAACACGCCGTGTGGCGGGTAGACGTACGATCTCAACACGCCGTGTGGCGGGAAGATGTACGATCTCAACACGCCGTGTGGCGGGTAGACGTACGATCTCAACGCGAGGCCTCCTGCAGCCGGCCAAACCGCAGCCATAAACGGGCTGTCATCGCCTAATACGTCAACTTTTACGTAGTGTTGCGTCACGCGATAATTACTTGATTTGAGCCGTTTATTGCACATTATGTGGAAGACAATGAATGTGTAACCGATTTTACAGCTACTATATAGATTCAATCATCTCACAATAATTGTAATATAATGATTACAACATGCTATTTAATATTTATGGTATTATTATAAATACCAGTTCGATTATGTCCAACGCTGTAGCATTTAGGCCGACAAATGTAAAAGAAAACTAATGACCTACAACTCCACTGGCAACGTAACAAACTTATGGATTATTGATATGCAAAACTCTGTGATATTTATATATTCGCCCCGGGTGCAGTTTTGATTCACCTTTTAAATAGTACAAGCCTCGCTGATTCCATGTAGTAATAATAATAATTGGGCCTTTAAGTGGGTCACGATACATGGCGAGACTCGGCGCGACTGAAGCTGTTTGGGGACTGGACATAAGAATAATATTCTAACGATGGATGACAGTTGTAGCTTCCGACTGATGAATACTAGGAAAATCAGGTCTTAAATATCTTGTGTTATACCTTTCTTATCTTAAATGTCCGATTTAATATTGAGTTTACCACACTATCATAAACATATAGCGATTTACGTAGTGCAGATGTAAACACGATTTAAGCCGTATGTGTCTTTTACGGGATTTGCATTTTACATTGCTGTACGTTGTAGGTTTCGATAAGCACTTATATCTGACAAGTTGTCTAAATGCACATAATCATAACACATGTATACGTTTGGCCCAAACAGGTTGTATTGCGCGAAAACTGGCACTCTTCATTATTAGTCAAGATCGCCAAACACAAGTACTTGCCCCTATTGCCATGGCAACCACCATAATAATCGATTAAAATTCATGATTTCCGTGATCATTGTCACCGGCAAAGTGTTCCACTGCTTCTGCTTGTAATAATCCTTCGGACAATATAATTGAAACACGCTATTTGGGAACAGTTCGATTATTACAACCAAAAACAAAGTCCTATATGTTAACATGAAGAATATGGATTTCCTGTCCCCAACTGCCCCCAGCCTCGTTTTCGCGCGCGAGACTTGCACGTCCTATAATATATGAATTTCTATAACACCAAAATCTACTTAAGATTAAATGCTCTCGGGCGCTTTACATAGAACTGCATAAATGTAATTAAACTATAAAACATAAATTATTAAAATATGTAATACATAAATAGTTTTAATAACTAGGGTAAAAGAGCAGATTTAGAAATATTGATGAATAAACACATACCATTTAAATTAACACGTGAATAAGGTAATACGGTTACATTTAAACATTACAATAACAGAGTCATTAAATCGAACGTCTCAGTCGTATGCCTGTCTAAAGAGATGAGTTTAATAACAAGCAAAAAATTACAAACTTGTAGATAACGCCAAAGAATCAACATGGAAATGTGTTCGGCGTAGTTGAACATTTGCATTAGGAATTCGCGTCAGCAATGTCTGACGTCACCAAATAACATTTGGCGCTTTTTAAGTGATTAATTAACATATCGCAACCACTGATAATTATTTGCGCCACACTTACAACACAGCCATAGCATTTAACTGAAATTTTTAAGTTGGAATTGTTCGTTGTGTAGTGTAACGGCACGCGCATATTACCATCTGCCTGTATAAACAGGAGCTATAATTAGAATCGAACGGCGATTT
>JAODUO010001232.1:75000-97500 GCA_025642075.2 Ridgeia piscesae | reverse complement strand
GTAAAAGCAAAAAGCGCGAACCTTAAACACATTTCGGCATCGTATAAGTCAATGTCTTTTTGATCGCTTTCTGAGCAATCTGCGATTGTGCTAAATGGTGTCCATTGGATTGATAAAAAAAAATAAAAAAATTCATCGAACGTTAAAAGCTTGCGATGCCTAGTGAGTGGGCTTTGACAGCTTTCCGCAACCTTCCCTATAAATTATTTAGATTTTTTAGATTTTTTGGACATCCCACATGTCCTGTCTCTTATGTTAACAACTGTCGGGAGATAACAAACGAAATCCTTCGTGGAAGGAAACGAATGCAATTACTGCAAATTCAATTAAAGATGAATTAATGAATATATATATATATATATATATATATATATATATATATATATTTTTTTTTTTTTTGTGTGTGTGTGTGTGTGTGTGTGCGTGTGTGTGTGCGTGCGTGCGTGCGTGCGTGCGTGCGTGCGTGCGTGCGTGCGTGCGTGCGTGCGTGCGTGCGTGCGTGCGTGCGTGCGTGCGTGCGTGTGTGTGCATGTGACTATTTGGGTATAATGGAGAGACACAAAAAGACTCAAGAAAGAAGTGTTGATTTACCGAACACTATACATGAGCCATCTATCGAAAATCGAGGAGATTTCAATGTCCTATATAGATACAGAACCAACTGACCGGATATCACTCGAACTTTCTTAAAGTAAACATGTTTTTATCGGCGAGCGATGTATTGGGCAATGTGGGACGTTGACCGAGTGCTCTAGTTATGTATAGTCATTCTACCGCCCTGTCCATTGCTTCCGCAGCCACAGTCGTTATCCACGCCCCGGGAAGATAGTGTACATTTAATCAAACGAGCTCGCCTGCACGTCATTCGTGTATCGGCCTAGTAACATACACAGTCCAGGGCCCGGTGTCCTATCTGTGTACGTCAGGTCAGATTGCCCGTCCGTAGCTGCCGCTTAATTAACGAAAATTAATTGAACATACATGCACTCGTGCAATCGAGCACGGACTACTACAAGTACGAATTTCCCTTCAGTCTCGTTCGCCTATGTTATCAGTTGATAATATGTTTTTGTTTGATGTTGTCAGCGTATATATTTTAGTTGTTTTGTGGTGTCATGTGAGTGTGCTAGTGCAGCGGATGCAAATTATGAAGCAAATTTGAAGAGGATAACTTCGATGTTGAGTGGAAGAGGACATGTGTTACCATAACAGAAGTACTCCTCCGCCTTTGAGCTTCCAATCAGCCTCGTTTATAAGGATTTATAATTAATTATGTCCATATTACGTTGAGTCTAATATGAAATCAAATAGCTCTGAAAGATAACAAGCGGAAAATGCTACGCAGGTTTAACTCTGACAGGCCATCTGTTCCTGTTTACCACAAATGTATGCTCTACACACCGGAAGTTGCGCAGACTGAAACGCACTAGTTCTTCCAAGTGTTGGGTTCGTTACATACCCTATATTTAGCAAGATATTATGCTATTTTTACAACGCGCCGAAGTAGACAACTGTGTAACCTGCTGGCGTACACAAAAATAATACGAAATCTATAACGTTCGCTATCAATTGAGTGAAATGAAAACTACGCCTTAATCGTTCAGCTCACATCGGTTTGTTCTGACCCATTAATCTTCACTCGTCGGATACGGCAGTTGGATGACGTCACAGTGCTGATCGAATCAGCGGTGAGAAGAGGGGCAACCGATGACCTTGTCTTCGGAAACATCCAGGTGTGCCGTGTGTACACCTACACACGCGTTCGTTCGTCCCGGCTATATTGTCAAATAGTGTTTCTCTGTTTGTTTGTTTGTTTGTTTGTTTGTTTGATTTATTTGTGTGTTTGTGTGTTTGTGTGTTTGTGTGTTTGTGTGTTTGTGTGTTTGTGTGTTTGTGTGTTTGTGTGTTTGTGTGTTTGGGTTGGTTTTGGGTTTGGTTGGTGGTGGTTGGCTGGTGGGTTGGTTGGTTGGTTGGTTGGTTTTTTGGTTTTTTGTGTTGGTGGCTGGTGGCTGGTGGTTTTTTGGTTGGTTGGTTGTTGGTTTTTTGGTTGGTTGGTTGGTTGGTTGGTTGGTTGGCTGGTTGGTTGGTTGGTTGGTTGGTTGGTTGGTGGTTGGTTGATTGGTTGGTTGGTTGGTTGGTTGGTTGGTTGGTTGGTTGGTTGGTTGGTTGGTTGGTTGGTTGGTTGGTTGGTTGGTTGGTTGGTTGGTTGGTTGGTTGGTTGGTTGGTTGGTTGGTTGGTTGGTTGGTTGGTTGTTGAAATTTTGCGTGCGATCTCGCGGATAATGATAGTTTGTAGATTTCTACGTTTTACATAATTCGTCCTTGGGGTTGGATAACGAGCTGAATGTCTCAAAATGTTGTGTCCGCTGCAGTGAGTACGCCACACACCGTTGTTCCGCTACGTGTTGCGTTCTTGCGCAAAACGTAACGAAATGTTACACATTCATAGTGGTTATTGTCCTAATAAGGAAAGAAAGAAAGAAAAGGCGGCTTTGTATGCAAATAATAAAATATATAAGTTTATCTAGTTCTGATTTTCTAACACTAACGACCTCGTATTGTGGGACCGTTACTGTGTCCGCTTAGCTAGAGAGAAAAGAAAGAACGCGTTATATATGACCAGTGGACTTACACAAGAGTTCCACAGCAGGAATAGCCATCGCCAGTATCTGTCTAAAGCGTTGTAAACAACTGGTCAGTGGCGATTTATTTGTGTGTTTATTCCTGGCCGGCACCTGCTCGATGAGAGTCAACAACTCATTGCCAATAACAATAGAGTAACTATTTAATCGCTTTCTATATATGTTTCTCTCTTTCTCTCTTTCACACACACACGCACGCACACCCGCATGCGCACGCGCACGCGCACGCGCACGCGCACGCGCACGCATTCCCTCTCGTTCTCACTCCCACTCCCTTTCTCTCTCTCTCCCCCCCCTCTCCGTCTCCCCCTCTCTCTATCCCCCCCCCCTCTCTCTCCCTCTCCCTCTCTCCTCTCTCTCTCTCTTTCCCTCTCTCTCTTTCTCTCTCATTCTCTCTCTCCGCCTTTCTCTATCTATCTATCTATCTATCTATCTATCTATCTATCTATCTATCTATCTATCTATCTATCTATCTATCTATCTATCTATCTATCTATCTATCTATCTATCTATCTATCTATCTATCTATCTATCTATCTATCTATCTATCTATCTATCTATATCTATCTATCTATCTATCTATCTATCTATCTATCTATCTATCTATCTATCTATCTATCTATCTATCTTCTCCCGCCTGCCGCCCCCCGCCTCTCCTCCGCCCCCCGCCCCCCGCCCGCCCGCCCGCCCGCCCGCCCGCCCGCCCGCCCGCCCGCCCGCCCGCCCGCCCGCCCGCCCGCCCGCCCGCCCGCCCGCCCGCCCGCCCGCCGCACGCACCCCACCACACACACACACACACACACACACACACACACACACACACACACGTATGCACATACGCACGTATATATTTATACAAAACGTATGTGCACTACAGCCTATTTGTAGGTAAAGGGGTTTTATTGGACCTGAAAGGTATGCTTCCGTGTCTCAAATTAAACATTAAACTCTTTGTAATGTACGTAGTCCTGTTAACATAATTATTTCATGTAATCATATGTCTTTATTTCATTAGAAGTAATCACTAATAACCATGCCATATACGGATAACAGGCGGATCGAGCTCAATCTAAACACTAGAAATGTATTTGGCACACGAAAGGGATTCTTTTTCGATAATATTATCTGGTCATAAGTTATTAATAAAAACTAATTCTAGTGACCTTAAAGGGCGGGGTTACACGGAATTGTTACAGTAATTAAAATGTGTGTATATTACAAACAGTTATATATTGTCACAGAGTCCTTTTTAATTATAATTTGGGACAAGAAAGAATCCCTTTCATCTCCCAAAGAATCCCTTTAATCTTAATGCAGAAATGAATGTTTCAAATGTGCCTATCAACACGTAGCACAGCGAATGTGTTACGCTAATGTGTATTCAATAATGCGTCTAACGTACACCCGAGTTAATTACTCTTGATAGTCGCCATGGTGACCGTATCTAGACCCCGGTATGTTGTTAGAACTTGGCGTCAATCAGACAGAGGCCTCGAATCACATACATATCTCTTATCTAATCTCAGATAATACTAATCACTCGACCGGTTCTAATTGTGTCATCCTTGTTCGCGTTCCCAGCGGATACAACACTTGCGCTTAGAGCAGCCACAACATATCGCGCCATGCCCAGGGAGACGGTGTACGTGTAACTGCGTGTTGATAAAAACACTGACATTCGTGCGACGTATTTGCAACCAACAGCAGTCTATAGATCTACATCACTAATGAGACTGTTTCACGATTAATTTCGTTTTGATTACCAGTCCGCCACAGCTGGTGTATATTTACCTGATTGTTTACACACACTGACCCGGCTCCTTCTCGTATGACGTCATACGTCGACCGTTCTCCCGTCACGAGACTGCTATAGATAAGACGTCAACCATTCACTCATAACGGATAATACGCATTTGTCATTCATTTGTCGGGCAGAGAACTCTTATAGATTTTTCGCGCCAAACGGTCAGACCTTCATTACAATTCGTTGCGGTGGAATACAAGCCTGTTTACGTACGTATCCGCCAACCACATTTGTGTTTTTGTTATTCTTTGTTATTGCCATGCCAAAGCATTATTTTACCAATGCTACGTTCCGCCATCTTGTATCTGTATAATGTCCGATAAATCTAGTGCACCTGGGTCCTCAGTCGTTGCAGTTACGGTCTCGAGAGTTTTCATGAATATAGGTTAAAATGGTAAGTTGTTTTATAACTGTCCACAGCTCTTTTATTTACTCTTTACTACTTGTTCATTCGTACATCATCTCGATATATTTTGGCAAGCATTCGAAACACACTTATGACTGCTGCTACGTGTAGCCGGATATTCATGCAAGTAACTGGATGAACTAAACGAACTGATAACCATTTTATTTACCATATCGGATTGTTCTTATCATACGACATCTAGTGTTTTCAATCCATATTTAAATGTTCTTTCACTGCTGAATGATATCTCAGTTCCGTAATTAAATCAAATGGTCCGCCGTTTCATATCAGAGGATCACCGCACGCCCAAATGGCAAAGGCGCTTTAACCGAAGTATGAATATAATGAATATAATTATTCGATAACACTGAAGTAATGCAAATAAATACAGGGCGGGCTAGCGTATCAAGTGCAACATGATGCAATGTTTCTATCTCACGAGGCGACGTAATATCACATACCATTGATTGTAGGTCTGCTTCTCTAACGAATACATTATTGTTGACAGTGGTTAAAGCTGAAGCATGGATCACACCCAGGTTTCAAACTGTTTTGTTTGCTACTCCTTACGAAAGGACATATAACAATGCAAATTATAGTTAGTGTCTTAATGTGTTCTGCAACTAAATCAGTTGTTATTAACTACTATTTACGTCTGACTAAAATGGTTCATCTTTATTGGTATACTTTAAATATTGAAACACGTTGTTCAATATATATGGATTTGATTGCGTGCTACAGTGAACATTTATATTTACATACAATTATTCAAATATGCTGGCTCGCCTTTTCCGCCGAATTATTGCTCACAAATCGAATGTTGGAGCCATAAAAAATTACATAACGCGTTAATATTTTCAAGACTGAAAATGTAAACGCGTTATGGAATATTTTGTCATTAGCCGCGGAATATAAACATACTTATTTACACATTAGAAATGTGAGTAGACCTAACAAGAGGGTAGTTTAAAAGCGATCCTGCTGGCGTCAGTGAAGACACAAGATGTCCCAAATCGTGAGAGTTGCATATTAGATGTAGAATTATGGAAGAAGAAGAGGAAGAAAGAGAAGAAAAAGAAGAAGAGGAAGATTAAGAAGAAGAGGAAGATTAAGAAGAAGAGGAAGATTAAGAAGACGAGGAAGATTAAGAAGAAGAGGAAGATTAAGAAGAAGAGAAGATTAAGAAGAAGAGGAAGATTAAGAAGACAGAAGATTAAGAAAAGAGGAAGATTGAGAAAGAGATTAAGAAGAAGAGAAAGATTAAGAAGAAGAGGAAATTAAGAAGAAGAGAAAGATTAAGAAGAAGAAAGATTAAGAAAAGAAGAGAAGATTAAGAAAAGAGGGATTAAGAAGAAGAGAAAGATTAAGAAGAAGAGGAAGATAAGGAAGAGGAAGATTGAAGAAGAGAAGATTAAGAAGAAGAGAAGATTAAGAAGAGAGGAATTAAAAGGAGGAAGATTAAGAGGAGAAAGAAGAAGAAGAGGAAGATTAAGAAGAAGAGGAAGATTAAGAAGAAGAGGAATTAAAAGGAGGAAGATTGAAAAGACGATTGTTCAAGATAGAAGGAAAGATTGCGAAGACGGTGAAGATTACATATTAGATGAGAATTATTAAGAAGAAGAGGAAGATTAAGAAGACGAGAAAGATTAAGAAGAAGAGGAAGATTAAGAAGAAGAGAAAGATTAAGAAGAAGAGGAAGATTAAGAAGAAGAGGAAGATTAAGAAGAAGAGGAAGATTAAGAAGAAGAGGAAGATTAAGAAGAAGAGGAAGATTAAGAAGAAGAGGAAGATTAAGAAGAAGAGGAAGATTAAGAAGAAGAGGAAGATTAAGAAGAAGAGGAAGATTAAGAAGAAGAGGAAGAGTTCACAGTATAGAATGTAGGAATTGATTAAGAAGAAGAGGAAGAAAAAGAGGAAGAGGAAGAAGAAGAGGAAGAAGAAGAGGAAGATTAAGAAGAAGAGGAAGATTAAGAAGAAGAGGAAGATTAAGAAGAAGAGAAAGATTAAGAAGAAGAGGAAGATTACGAAGAAGAGGAAGATCAAGAAGAAGAGGAAGATTAAGAAGAAGAAGAAGAGGAAGATTAAGAAGAAGAGGAAGATTAAGAAGAAGAGGAAGATTAAGAAGAAGAGGAAGATTAAGAAGACGAGGAAGAAGAAATACCACCACGGTATACAACCTGGCCGGTGGTTCGATCTAAAGAATGTGGTCATTGAGACAATGTCTAGGACGTCATTGAACCAGCTTTCACGTTAGATCCGGAAGGGATAAATGTGGGCCCTGGTAGCCCAGGCTCCCAATAACCAGAAATAGATCTTCGTGAGCCTCGTGTACGTCCATATACAACATCACCGTGGTTTCCCATGCTCCGGTAATTCCTGCCTCGCAGGGGGTCGTGTTTTAGCAGCGATATCGCAGACATAACCCCTTTAATCTTCCACCGCTGTGACTTTTTGTAACAAACCACGAGATCTTGTCACTGTAACAGTCAAATGACCTTCGAACCATTTCGACTGCATAATTAGATTAGCCCTATTCTTGCCAGATAGCGGTATACATAGGTACCTCATCCATCTTCGAGAAGTCATGAGAAACGAAGAAGTCTTCGACAAACCACAGACGCTGCCGGTGGTCTGTAATGGCCACATATGAGACCCACGATGATTTTCAAAGACAAACATCCTGTCATAAGCCTACCACCGTTAAAAAAAAACACAGTGTTTAGCTCCTCATACACATGTCAATGCCAACACGCTTCGTCTGTAGTTTTTAGGCGCCGTTTCACTATGTTTAGCTTGACGCACATGGCAGGTTTTTGGCCACCCAAACACTGCTGTGTTGCAAGAATTCTGCACAAATTCCAGATATAAATGACATTTTAATCAATCTGTGTTCACCATGCCGGCCAGAGTGACTTCGAGTCGGTCCACTTGGCGCCGTCCACGATCATCTGTATAAATAGACATCGGCGCGAGGGGACTGGGAACTGATTAGCGACGATGGCGCTTTCGCGAGAGGCGACGAAGCGAAGGAAATTGTTGACGTACGCATACCTATTGAGAATAGACTATTGGGTTTGGATCTGTTACCCAAATAAACACATATACGTGCAATGCAATCCCCAAAGATGTATCGGTTAAGCTAACGGCCCAAAGATGTATCGGTTACGCTAACGGCCCAAAGATGTATCGGTTAGGCTAACGCCCCAAACCGTTCGCCAAATCAATTTTGACCCATTCGATATGTCAATAATAATTAAAAAGTTAACTTACAACTACAATATTACGGTTTCTTCGCTGGCAAAAATATAGGATCACCTATAAGCCCATCAACACATTAAAATACCGTATACCACTTAACATTATAAGGAAACAAGCGTTTAGCACAGTATTACTGCGTTATGTTGATACTTAAGCCAATACTTAGACATACAGAGACTGTTAGTGGTTAACGTTTGAGATACGCTAAATGTCGTCAATGTGATGTACCGTTGCCATCAAATATATGTACAGACATGTTTAACTTATTAACTAATTATTTACAACACACGTTTGATGCATTTGTAAATTTCGTGAAAACGTTTGCATATATAGAATTATTGCCTGCATAATGTATCGAACTATATCACAAAACCTGCGAAGTATCACGTTTTGTATGCTAGAAAACATTCATTAAAAAACTGCACACACACACACACACAAACGCACGCACGACACGCACGCACGCACGCACGCACACACACACACACACACACACACACATAATTACACACACAAATACACACACAAATATACACACAAACACGCACACTCAAATTAATAATATAATATATATATATATATATATATATATATATATATATATATATATTTATATTTGCGTGTGCGTGTTTGTGTATTAACATTTGTGTTTTTCAGTAGTCATATATAGTTACTTAATGTGATTAGACAAGGATCCCATGTAATATTTCTACATATAAAGCAAGATTAAAAATCTTGTAATTCGACTGAAACATTAACTACTGACAATATTTTGCACATATTCCTGGTGTCATAAACACAATTATCATTTTAAGGCGGCGCGCAGAAGCGCCAAATAATTAAATGATTTAAGTAACACATCGCAGAATACGAAGAAATAAATTCTTTGTATTGTAGATATAATTATTTATGACCCAATTAAATCGACTTTCGCCACGGCAGTGTGTGTGAACGCCCAACATTAACGTCGTTACGTTACACATCTAATGCACACGACGGATGGCACGAAAAATACACCAAAACAAAACAAAGCGGCATAATGCTTAGACTACGTGCTGATTGTAAATTTGCATATCATTTGCATATCATTAATATGCAGTGGAGTTCGTTGTGAGGTTTATCCTGGCGGCAGCTTGTTGTTTCTCGCGTGATGGGTGGGGCCGAGTGCATGGAGACCGCCCGAGTGCTAGAACGTTGACCTCTTGGCGCATTCTTGATGCATTTTGAGGTGTTGCTGTATTTTGTAATACACTATACAAGTTTCTATCCCGTAATAGCGCACGGTCGACGGTGGCACATTCGATGACACGCTTACAATCTGTTTCCATCTCTGCCGGTCTTTTGTTGTTACTTGTGACTTGTAGAAGTTGAGGTATGTCCGTTGTGTGACTGTTAAGTTTCCCCGTCACTGTGCCTTGGATGGTTTTTGCCAGGTTTTTAGATCGCGGACATGTCCATGCCATCTCAGTTTAAGTCTTTTCACTGTAGACATGTGTGGGGAGCGGTGGTCGCGTGGTAGATCGAGGGACGGTGGTTCAATCCCACCTACCACCGTTTCGAAACTTAGGCAAATTCGTTCACCCCACATTTGCTTGTGTCTTTCGGAAGAGACACTAAAAGCCGGTGGTCCCTTCTATCTGGTGTCTATGCCAGGGGAAGTAAAAGATCCCACGCAGGGGGTAAATGTGTAACCTGTAGTGGACTCACTAATTCTAGAGAACGACAATTCCTGCGTTAACCCAAGTTTGGGCTGTTTGGAGGAAACCACCTGAGACCTAAGACCTAAGACATGACGTCTTCGCGTTGACCAATATGTCGCTTGAATGTTGTTTTACTTCGTCGTCGCTGACATGGTGTATGTATGGGACGTGCAAAATTGTCGGTAATATCTCATCTCCACGGATCGTGTTCTCCGTTGTAGTTATGTTACCTTTTAGTTATGTTACCCTAAGGTGAGGTTTAAAATATATGGGTAGCGTCGCGTTACATAACTGTAACACTCCAGTAACAGGAATGCATGGTGACTTGTCTCAATATTGTACCACCTCTCTTTACAAACCTAAATATTTAATGACGTCATGCTAATCAAAATAATAAATGTTTAGCGATGACAGATGATCAGATCAAAGAACATACGCTGATGGTCGAACCTCAGGACGGACAATAACCAACGACAATAGTCCAGATATGAGACACTTTTACAGTGCTGTATTGGGCTATGCTTAAATAGTATGTCATTGGCATTGTCATGCGCGCATGCATTGTAGGTGTGTGTGTGTGTGTGTGTGTGTGTTTGTGTGTTTGCGTTTGCGTGTGCGTGTGCGTGTGCGTGTGCGTGTGCGTGTGCGTGTGCGTGTGCGTGTGCGTGTGCGTGTGCGTGTGCGTGTGCGTGTGCGTGTGCGTGTGCGTGTGCGTGTGCGTGTGCGTGTGCGTGTGCGTGTGCGTGTGCGTGTGCGTGTGCGTGTGCGTGTGCGTGTGCGTGTGCGTGTGCGTGTGCGTGTGCGTGTGCGTGTGCGTGTGCGTGTGCGTGTGCGTGTGCGTGTGCGTGTGCGTGTGCGTGTGCGTGTGCGTGTGCGTGTGCGTGTGCGTGTGCGTGTGCGTGTGCGTGTGCGTGTGCGTGTGCGTGTGCGTGTGCGTGTGCGTGTGCGTGTGCGTGTGCGTGTGCGTGTGCGTGTGCGTGTGCGTGTGCGTGTGCGTGTGCGTGTGCGTGTGCGTGTGCGTGTGCGTGTGCGTGTGCGTGTGCGTGTGCGTGTGCGTGTGCGTGTGCGTGTGCGTGTGCTTGTGCGTACGTGTGTGCGTGCATTAGTGCGCACACTTTCTTGGTAGTGCGTTTATATTTAGCCGACTAGGATGTATTTCATATCTTAAAATAAGACGTGTAGTTTTATACCACAATATGAAATTAGTGTTCTTTGCTTCACGACGTTGGAACGTTGCGAATGAAATCCTGCTTACATTTTTCTCCGTACACCCAGAGCATTAATAAAACCAAATATCCCAACATATAATGTCTGAACTAACTTTATATAGGCCTGCATAACTAACTATCCCTTGAGAAGCCAATGCTACTGCAGGTTTACCCGCACAATGCCCCAGAATAATTGCACCCTAGTATAACTACATGGATTTACGGAATTTGCGGCTTAAACATGATATACGTGATAGCAACTACTCGTGGCAGTCAGGCAGTGTTTTTTGGGTATCATCGCAGTGGTTATGGTTAACGGGTCAGTCGTAACATCTCCACGGTAGACGCCAAGCGCTCGGCTTCCTGTCCTAGAAGGGCCTACGTAAGCGTCGGTCTGCCTGCGCTGGTTTCTAAACGAAGCAGAACGAGGCGTCAGACTGCGAACAGCTTTCAGTCGACATTTAACCTTTCCTGACCATTGCTACCTGCCGCCTCACCCACGGCGCCACGTGTTATCTCGGCGGATACATCCTAGCAACGGCCTGGCAACCGTGCACCTGGTGTGTGTGTGCACTGCGTGCGTGTCGTTACGCAATAGTGTACACAACCATATCCTCGGCATCGTCTTGGCAAGCCCCGGCTGTTTGCGTACAGCACTAGCGTATCCCCGACACGAAGTGCGGGAGTTAGCTGTGTCGAACTAGCCGTGAGAACAACGCACATACCCGCCTTAATTTGACGACGGTTAAAAAATGTCTGGGAATCCCGTCAGCCCACTCAGCTGAACGGTTTTGTGTACTCGAATATTTGCTTCGACATCCCAAACGTTGCATGTAACACGAGTAGCGTGTGGCTGAAATCATCCGTAATTATATCACATGACCTGAGCCCGACCATATATCTCGTAGACCGTTCCATTGGCTGAGCTTAAATTCAGTATTTTGCAAAGGCAGCAGCCAGGGATACTGCTGCATGGTGTGACGTAATCAGCAGCAGCGACCCCTGGTGTGCAACGATGCCCGACACCCGCTGGGCGAGCTGTACGGCAAAGATGATAAGTTAGTGACAAATCAGGCATGTATTTCAGTACTCAATGTACTCTGTCGACCAGTGGTGTACGCCTATACAGTGTTTCCCCTGCTATATGATGAGCGAGGTGGGCCACCTCGCTGTTTTTCTATGCCACCTCGCTCAAAATATGCCAGAATTGCCACCTAATAGCTATTTCTTGCTATACACGTGTTTACATACTGCTTCCTTGTAGTTATGCATTTGTTTCCTCTCTGTTTCCCAGGGAATAGGTTAATACACCCTTCGGAATGCACTATTTTGAAGGTATTTTTTTTTAAATAGTTCTAGGTGGCCATGCCCCCGGACCCATATAGTGCGCATCACGCATTCGGTGCTCACTCAGCCCGTCCTACCACCTCGCCCATCATTTTACTCAGCGGAAACACTGTTATAGCATTAACTTATTTTAATTAAGCCGCAGTGCAATAACATTAATGATATCAGTGATACGTTAAGCTGAGCAGTACGCTCTCAGTAATAATATCTTTGTATTGAACAATGTCTTTGCGACATCAGAGATGGTTCTAAATCGTGAATTTGGTGTAAGCAATCAGGTTGCGCAGCAAATTACCTCAATGTATCAACAACATGGTTGCCTGAACAGCTTTCTCGCGTATATTTTCTGTGAATTCATGTTTCAAATGGTTTTCTTTATGACAAAAACCTAGGGGAATGTTATTACAGTGTCAAATGTATACAGTAGCATAGGTTTTATTGGGTTTTCTGTGATTGTATATAAAATGTAAGCATATCGGTTTTTTTAAAGTAATGTTTTGAAATTTATACTGGAATATTATATCCAAATTACTTATATATGCACCTAAGTGTACATGGGCGCAAAACATCTATTGCATACGATAGCAGCAAATTCAACAACGGAACTAGTAATATATAGAACTCGAACACAATAAAACGGTGGATTTATATAACACAATCTGTCATCGGCGTAATCTCGAGTACTGTTCCGGTTCAGATTATCTTTAATCCAAAATACGACTAAGATAAACACATTTCAGCACGCCATTTCCCCCACCGAATTAGCGTTGCCTTATCTTCTACTTTGCTGTCTACGTGAAAACGCAACATGTTGGAAATCCCGAGTGATTAACGAACAAAAACGCTGACGACGTGAACACAAGCCATATTTATTAGCCAAGACCCGACGGGCTGGTTTTTCTCGCCCGCTCGGTTCGCTAGAAGGCATCATTTGTCAACGTGGACGTAAAGGCCTCGAGACGTTTATGATGAAATCATCGCAGCACTTAGTTATGTGCGTTTTATGGCCGGTAAAATAGTAGCCATCCGAGAAGTTTGTCTAAGCCTCAGCTCTGGTGGGGTTTGTTTAAGCCGAAGTCCCCGCGGTAGACATCAAAGAGGCGTTAACCTGCGTCGACGGAAGCCGTAGCTTTAGAATTATACGTCATTGTGAGATTTATTCCAGTTCTAGTTTCGGCGACACCTTCCGATACTAGCTGTAGACCGAAATGGCCCAGGCGTTAGCCTAAGCCGCCCTAAGTACAAGTTTAAGTACGCGGTTCGCTGTGGCGAGGGGAGACGTTGAAACATCAGGCGGCGACGTCATCCAAACATGCATATTTATTTGCAAGTACCACTAGAACCGGCAATATTATCATTAATACGCCCCAGAGTTCAGGATAACGTGCAAGTGCACGTTATATTGCGCTGGCACAAAGTTTATATTAGTTTTAAGAGTACAACAGGTGCAATGTCTATAACACGGTTTTTGTTATTTTGCTCATATTCCAAGTGACTGATATCAAACTAATTAATGTGAGACGTATATTTGCAAATCAAGTAGGTAAATGATTATATTGTAGAAAAGTTTACAATGTAAGCCCGGCAATGATAATTAGAAAAGAATCAGATATGACGTCAGCGAACGACAATACGTATTACGTGACAACTGATTGGTGTTTTTTTTAATTACGTAATTTACGTTAAACGTTACGTCAAACGTTCGCGTTGACGTGACAGTACTATAAGAACCAACTGTGAGATTAGATTGAAAAGAAACAGGCTCTATTTGTTTTGTAATGAAATTGGCGCGAGAACATTGCCTTGTTACTAGGAATACCAATCTATGCGCTATGCTACAAGCAGTCTAGCTGTGCACAGTAGTTGCAAAACATATTAGTTTTTATAACATGTCACGGGGAGTAAGGCATGGGTTGATATTTTAACAAGAAAGGCGTAATAGTATTTGAAGTAAATGCTACATAAAAATGGCATGCACCAACCTATGGTATAGCGATAAACTGAATTGTTATTGTGTGCACAGTTTTACAAAAACGTTATTATTGTCATCTACTACGCATGACTGCATTAAACTTTTCAATAGGCGGCCATTATCACGTTTCCTTCATTTTCTACAAACTTTGAATAGGTCTCTTATTAAAAATGCACAGCATATTTGACGTCCTCTGACAGTAGTACTCCGAGAAATGTTTATAAATTTTAATTATTTCAGCTTCCCACAAACCACTTTTAAAGTTGACATCCCTTCATTTCTGCTTGAATCAGATATGACATTGTCGTGATAACATCTCCAATCAAAAAGACACCGAATGAACATGCAGAAAAACTCCGACTGGCAATTGTCGTACTTTGACAGCTCTGAGGCCACGCTGCACTGAAACATAATGTCTACTCACTCTACATTGCACATGTCCTCGGTGAAATTCAGACAACCTTCGTAATGCTATTTCAACTAGGTACTCTTTCATCGACGAATAGCGACGAACCCTATATGTGGTCCTACGACTACTAACAACTAATCCCAGAAGCTTATATCTAGACAGTGACGCCTGTCCTTGTCGCAGAAATTGCCATCAGTGAATACCGTTGTCGCGGTCCCATATTTGGCCGGGCCCAGACTCAGCACGACTCTGCCGAAGCTGGGACCGCAACGGTAGCGGGGCAAGATTCTCCGTTGTTACTAACATAACTTCCGTTAGTAATACATCACGTATTCTAACATTATTGTTATTCCCAATTTTTTTTATAAAAATGCATGCACGGTATGCGTTTTTGGGACACTCGGCCCGGGCGTGACGCATGTCACCAACGCTACGTCAGTGCTGATAAAAGCCGGACTGCGCTTGCGCGCGCGTGCGGGGTATGCGTTTAGCCGAATCTGGAACCGGCCGAATCTGGGACCGCCATACGGTTCCTACAGCGCGACGCGCCAGAAGTTCTCGCGTGTCACAACTTGATCGTCGATAACACAACGGCCAAATGAAATGTGACATAAAAGTGATGCGCGGGCTTAGATTCAGCGACAGAGTGCATCAAACGGGGATTGTATCGGCAGCTAACGCAGAAAGGATTCCTGAGATAGTCTCGTGGCTGTAGGTAACATATGAGCTCCATCGATGCAACAAGTTTAAATGTTTGAAGATATAAAGAGACATTAAATAAAACTTGCACAAGAGACTTAAATTATATGGGTTTTTTCGTCCTTCGAGGATAAAGGGTCTGCCTGGATTGAAAAGTTAAACTGATATATTGAAAACGAACATAACGGGGCGGGATTACGGTTTAAAAATATGCATTCGACCATATGTAACCTATTCCAAATAATTTGTATTACCTCAAATTTCGGTTCATTTTTAAACACACGTTTCAAATTCGATTCGTATAGTAAAAATGAAAACAAATGGCCCTTAAATAGTTTGTCAAATAAACTGCGTCATGCGTTTTAGGGTCATGTTATATTTACAATAAATATTAAACAGTTAAATGTGTGTTAGGTCTCAATGAAATTGGCGTTTCAATGTAACCATGCATTGGCGTACTTCGTTTGCGTGTATTTTGTCGATATGGGTGAAAAGAAACTCGAAGATCAGCAGTCGGCGTATACTGTGTAGGCCTATCGGGCTATTTGTTTACGGCAATTCAACTCCATACAGTGTCGTTGTAACCAATATGTATAATTAGCATAGCATAGAAATTACCGCAATATATCCGCTGACATACCTATAAAACCTGTTTAAGGTAGTATCACATACAACGATCTGGAGACATTGAAAGTGTTCATGTCATATTATGATTCTTTATCGTCAATAAAGAGTGACACGCCAGATCCAGGGGCCGAGTGCAGCCGTTGATCGTGCGTCTTCAGAGCTGACCTTTTCAAAACTCCTTCCATCAGACGTTCGTAAAACACGGCTCTGGCACCGCGGCATCGTTATCTGTCACATCCGTACGCGCCGCGTTGTTGTGAATTAACTACACAGTTGTGGCACGTGACTCGGATAACAAAAATAACTGAACAGGTCAAACGTCATTATGTGTCGTATTTAATGTTTATTGTTATCTTAATAACAATATCGCAATAAGACAGGCTTGATATGAGAAAGTAGTCTTTCTCTCGGAGGACAATAAATTACTGGAACAAATTACGTAATGGTTGTACTAATGTTAGCAGTGTAAATATGTTCTAAACTAATAAAATTGACAGTTATCTGGCGAGGGCGGATTACAAGTAGATGGAAAATTGTCGGACTATCGATAAACTAAAAGCTTCATTGCCGTCTGGAGCTTGTTAAATCCTTGCTGTTGTTAAATGTATATTCTTAACATATAAATTTAAATAAACTCACACGTAGTTCATTTTCAGTTTTAAGACTGAAGTGATAGGAAATGTTTAATGAAACGCTGTTAAGCGTGACAGTCAATCTTATCCCGCCAAATGTGTACACGTGCACTGGTTGTGTCGATTCGTGCTCTGGCGTCGATTACCGTAAAGCAACTAGTATTTCCCTTGTCAATTTACACTTGTCTGAAATGTTTAGATTACATCGTCAATCCTTTATGAATTGATATCGTAACATAAAGTGTGTGTATTGAGTGTTCCTTGTCTGACGTAAAAGAAATAAAGGTAACTTCTAATATAGCGCAGTAACCAATACACAGGATTGACAAACTGTTCAATCGAATACAGTCTCGACTTCTCAGGGAAGCATTCAGCCGCGCTGAAATTAATGTGCGAAGACTATTCGTACACAAATATCCACCCCTGTCTATAGCCGCCAGGTACTCATTCGTACAACTAAGTGATCTGAGCAATGCAGAGAGAAAAAGCATGTCTAAGGTTTGACGCGGCAACACAACATTCGAACCCGGGTTCTCTTAGTCGAGAGTCTGAAGTTCCAGCCACTGCGCCACTGCGCCACAATGCCACAGCGCCACAGCGCCACTGCGCCACTGCCCTACCACGTAACGTGTATAGTCATGGTTTATTACGTCCCCGAACAAGGTACGCCACCTCGAAATTACTGGCGGTGTATGTCTATACGCCGAGGGCGGAGTTTAAACAATAAACAGTAATTTTTCCACATGGTGTCCAGTAGTCACACAAACATCACCCGGGCATTGCCTCTGTGTCATCTATGGTCCTTTCGAGTTTTGCAATGATGGAAACAGACCCGACAAATCGCCCGCAGGACAGACGAAGCTTGGCATTTCAACCAATGCGACACTGTTTGTTGGACATGAACATTTGCTACCAACGACAATCAAATAAAACTGTATTAGTCTAAAAATGACAACACGCTAGTAATGCTGCGCGGTTAACGGGACATACAGAACAGAATAGGACCGGAACGACTCGTATCGCGATGCAGAGGTCATGATACAATACGTATCGCGATGCAGAAGGTCATGATACGATACGTATCGCGATACAGATAGCCTACATTGACTATGTGAATGCTCACGCGGACAAAGCAACGGAACTGCACAGGTCAGTCTGCATGCGCGCAATAAAAATAGACGAGTTTGTCAATATATTAAATTAATCTTAGTTAGGTAATAAACACGTACTTCATGTTTATAACTCGGTATAGTTTGGGTAAACAGATTATTGTCATTGGCGCTGGACGTTTACGTCACAAAGATGGCGCAAATACTGCTTTGCCCGCCGCTGCAGTGTATCGCAGCGTATCGCGATACGCTTATGGTGTCTCGTGAGGTGTGCATCGCGATGCACCGATATATCATTCAGACCGTAATACTGAACGTATCGACTGCGTTAAGACGGTCATATTGTACCGAGCAGAGAATGCGATCGGCGACATTGATGGATCGGTAACATCGTTCTTTCGGTTAGCATCAAACGTCGGGTTGTCCAAAAAGGAAACATGGCGGTTTTTCAATTGACAGCATCACACATTCTCATCCGATTATCATTTGAAAAATAAAGACTGTTACCCAGTTTGCCAGTAGGCATTTCGGCGAATCATGACATGTTATAATGCATAAGTGACTATTACAACTTCGTTCAAGCAATTTCGGTTTTAATAATTCACACACAAAAAACAATATGTGTCCTCTCATCACAACTAATTGTTAATTATATACAAGTATTTAGACAATGTGGGACAGGAAACTAGTGAGTAAGGTAGGAAGGTAAGAGAGAGAGAGAGAGAGAGAGAGAGAGAGAGAGAGAGAGAGAGAGAAAGACAGAGAGACAGAAGAAAAAGAAAAGAGAGAGAAGCAGAACAGAGACAGCAGGGGAGTAGATAGAGGAAGGAGGAGGGAGGAGAGAGGAGAGGGAGAGAGAGAGAGAAGAGAGAGAGAGAGAGAGAGAGGAGCAGAGAGAGAAAGAGAGAGAGAGAAGGAGGAGGAGAAGGAGAAGGAGAGAGGGAGGAGGAGAGAGAGAGAGGAGGGAGGGAGGGAGGGAGGAGGGAGGGAGGGAGGGAGGGAGGGAAGGGAGGGAGGGAGGGAGGGAGGGAGGAGGAGGAGAGGGAGGGAGAAAGGAAAAAGAGAGGAGGGAAAAAAAAAGGAGAGGAGGGGAGGGAGGGAGGGAGGGAGGGGGAGGGAGGGAGGGAGGGAGGGAGGGAATCATCGGCAGCATACATATACTCCTGTCAGATACATAAGCAAAGCTGTCATGAGAAATATTGTTTGAGCTGCCCTTCTGTAAAAAAAACCTTTTTTCTTCCAATTACGCTGGCAACGAACTACGCAAGCAGACTATCAGTCGCTGAGTTTCGGTTAACTAGCTCGTTTCGCGTCTGTCAGACTGAAATACCTGTGCGTAATCAAAGACATCTTTAAAAATGCCACCCGGGATTTCAACCTCGCCGTATTCTTTGATAAAAAGGGCTTCAGTCACCAGGTGGCACGGTAGTCGTTTCTTGATTTGCTCCCGCCTTCCGCACCTATTTACCCCAAACGGTTTCGTGGAATTAATACGCGTGACCGTATTTCACTTTCAACGGCTTCGAGAGTAATTTTACGCCGCGCATGTAGTTCGTATACGACCGTAATAAACACGGCTGAAACTGGTGGTTTGTTGAACATTGCTTCCAGTGATTCGTATAATAAATTTACAGAACTATTTGCAAGCAGCTGATCGGAGCTATTTGACGGGATTAAGTTTGATCTACGAGGCGTGATTGGTTGTACAACTTTACCGAATTTCGAACACTGCAATCATTCAGCAACAGAAGAACGTTTGGCTCAATGCAGACGGCATTATAGACGGCAAGTCGCCATCTTTGATCGAGTTATCCGCATCAGTTTGGACCGTAACTGAGGCACGATTGGTCAACTCACAATGTCGCCATCAACGCAAATAGAACTGTTCTATTTCCGTGACTCGACAACAGTTCAATCAACTTTAGGTCAGTATGACTGACTGGCGAATACACTATACACTATGCATTTACTTATTTAGCGAGTTGATGCGCTGTAGTCGCGTAGTTAGAAACGTAGCAAATTTCGTTTACTCCTCATTTTCTGTGTGTGGATATTTTCTGGAAGATGCACCGACTTGCGTTGGTTCTTTCATCTGTGGTAGGCCCTACCTATGCCGAGAGACGTAAAATATCCCACGCAGGGAAATGAAAAAAATGATCGTGGGCTCACTAGCAACACAGAAGGAAACATCTGATCATAAACCTCTCCTGTATTACCCCAGACGAAGCAGTTCGGAGCCAAATGTCATGCGTCCAATGTAAGCTGCGACGCGGTTGGGTCAAAAGGTACCGCCATCTAAACCCCATTTTTCTTTGCCTACGTGTTCGCCAACAACTTTACGTCAGTGTAGAGGTCTAGGAGCCGGCCCCTCCTTACATCCTTCTCCCACTCCCTCTTTCATTCCCTCCCAGAATACACGCAGCATCGTCGTGCAACGAACTACAAATGAGACTACATGTAAACTACAATTAGCACACTCGTTTCCCGGTAATGTATCCTGGACCCTGGACGCTGTGGGAATCAAAGTCCGTCCTCCGAGTTACCGACGTCGAATGCCGCTTCTCGGAACTAACTGCTGAATCAGTGTGTCGTTTCTCTGCCATTTTCCGGGAATTTCCGGTAGACCCGGCATATTATATTTCTTGGATCGGCGGGCGATGGCGATGCCTTAACGGTAAAGGTCAGTGAAATCGCTCGACAAAGAAGCGTTGAGTCGTATATAGACTCCGGCGGAGGTGAATCACTGTTTCCGTTCACCGTTAGTGTTTGTGTGAGGCGATTGGACAGGCCCCCGCAAACCCTGGATGGTTAGTGTGGACGAGGCCCTTCACCTCTGAATGGCATCTCACGACACGGACAGGATATTGAGTGTATAATCTGTATATAGCATCGTGTATAATCTGTATATAGCATCAAGTGGAAAACACGCACGCGCATGCGCACGCGCACGCGCACGCGCACGCGCACGCGCACGCGCACGCGCACACGCACCACGCACACCGCACCACACACGCACCACACACGCACCACACACGCACCACGCACCACGCACACGCACACGCACACGCACACGCACACGCACACGCACACGCACCACGCACACGCACACGCACACGCACACGCACACGCACACGCACACGCACACGCACACGCACACGCACACGCACACGCACACGCACACGCACACGCACACGACACCCCACGCACACGCACACACAGCACACGCACACGCACACGCACACGCACACGCACACGCACACGCACACGCACACGCACACGCACACGCACACACACGCACACCACACGACGACGGAAGAAGAGAAGAAGAAGAGAAGAGAAGAGTAGAGAGAGAGAGAGAGAGAGAGAGGAGAGAGAGAGAGAGAGAGAGAGAGAGAGAGAGAGAGAGAGAGAGAGAGAGAGAGAGAGAGAGAGAGAGAGAGAGAGAGAGAGAGAGAGAGAGAGAGAGAGAGGAAGAGAGAGAGAGAGAGAGAGAGAGAGAGAGAGAGAGAGAGAGAAGGAGAGAGAGAGGAGAGAGAGAGAGAGAGGAGAGAGAGAGAGAAGAGAGAAAGAGAGAGAGAGAGAGAGAAAGAGAGAGAGAGAGAGAGAGAAAGAGAGAGATATAGTAGGGTGAATGAGATGGTCAGAGAGAGGGTGACAGGAGGAGGATGGGAGAGAGAGAGAAACATGTACAGAGGTATTGTAATTCATTGCAAAGTGCAGTGCAAGGAAGAGAGGAAAATAAGGACGAGGGGAGTGAGAGGAGAGAAAGTGAGAGATTGAAAGAAAAAATAGCGAGAGAAAGACAGACATACCGACAAACAGAGAGAGGGGGAGGGGGAGTGAGGGAGGGAGGGAGGGAGGGAGAGAAAGAGGAGAAGAGAGAGAGAGAGAGAGAGAGAGAGAGAGAGAGAGAGAGAGAGAGAGAGAGAGAGAAATCAACAAAGCGAGAGTCCGAAGGAGAGACGCGGCCATTTATCCAGGCACTAGATGCATTGGTCCAATGGCCACAGTTGACATTCTCCCGGTCCCGGCCCTGCATCTCCCCGGCCGACTCAATGATCAAACGATGCTCTTTTCCACTAGCACTTATTGCATCAAGCGTTCAAGATCGGAGAATGCTTTGATATGAGTCCAGATGAGATGAACAAAGAACTGGTGCGAGTGCGCGCGTAACTTGGTGGAGATAACGAATATGTACTCTCTGCCATAACTTCAGCTTTCCTGAACCAGTGACGCCCGCTGCACAGTATAACGTACGCGTTAAACGTTGCTTCCTCGACCCGCAACTCCACCATTATTGCTTTCGCTAACCATGATTTCGTGTCCTTGATGTCGAAATGTTACGTATGTAAATAGTTTAAATCACCACAGCATTCATAAGACTGCGTACATTTGTTTAACTGACTTTGTTCGATATATCTGATAATTCGTCAACCCTGATTGTCAGGCTGACCTATAACCCCACTGCATAGACGTTTCCACGGAGCATGCGCAGTCGCGGGCGTGTTCCGGTTGCGGATGAATGCCGATTTGAGGCACGAAATGTAGCGTTGGTTTGATTGAGCACCCAGACAGAAGCCGTGGGAGATTCCTGTTTGTGTTAAGAAAACCGACTATATCCAGCCCCACAGCTCGACCACGATGTGGATGAAACATCGCGGATGATAAATAGACCGGCATAACGCAT